>PVJX010018667.1:0-36105 GCA_004027295.1 Dolichotis patagonum
TTTTTTTTTGAGTTTGTTATACATTTTAAATAGTAATCCTTTGAGGAACATCTGGAAAAAATTTTTCCCACTCCATAGTTGTCTCTTCCCTCTGTTGGTGATTTCTTTTCCTGGGCAAAAACTTTTTAATAAGATAAGATTTCAATTGTCCATTCTTTGTAACATTTCCTGTGATCAGGGTTTGTTCATAAAGTCTTTACCTACAGCACTGTCTTCAAGAGTTCTACCTATTCTATCTTCCAGCAGATTTAATATTTAGATGCTTGATCCGTTTTGATGGTGTGTGCTGAGAGATATGGGGTAATTTTAATATTTGGCATGTGGAAAGCCAGTTTTTCAGCACTATTTATTTAGTTTTATTTTTTGTTTCTCTGGTACCAGGGATTGAATTTATGACCTCACGCTTTGCGGGCCTGTGCTTATGCCATTGAGTTAAATTCCCAGCCCTAGACACTATTTATTAAAAAGGCTATCTTTATTCCAGTGAAAGTGTTTGGTTGCTTTGTTAAAATAAGGTGGCTGAGTGTGGTTGGAGTTTGTTCTGCATCTTCTAATTCATTGATCCTCAGCACTATTTTATATTTTTGTTTGTTTTTTTGCTTGCTTTTACAGTACCATGCTGGTTTTTTTAGTCAAATAGCTTAATATTATAGTTTCAAGTCAGGTATTGTGATGACCCCTGTCTTGTGTTTCTTCCCCCAGAACTGCTTTTACTAGTCTATGTCTCTTCTAATTCCAAATGAATTCTAGGAATGTTTTCTCTAATTCTGTGAGGTATGCTGTTGGTATTTTGATCCAGATTTCATTAAATCTGTATAAAAATTTGGGCCATTTACATTATATTGTCTTACTAACCATGAGAGGGACTACTTTTCCCTTTTCTGATATTTTGATTTCCTTTTTAGAGTACTATAGGTTTCCATGTAAAGGTCTTTTACTTTCTTTTGATTCCTAAGTATTTCATTTAAAAAAAAAAAAAACTTTGCTCTGATAGGTGTAGTTTCCCTAACTTATCTCTCAGTGAGTTTGCTTTTTGTGTGCAGAAATTCTATTGATTTTTGAATGTTGATTTCATATCCAGCTATGTGACTGAATTTGTTTATTAAACCTAGCAGTCTTTGATGGAATTTTTGGGAGTGTTCTTCATAGGGTACCATGTCATCTGCAAATAATGATAATTTAACTTCTTCCTTTCCTGTCTATATTCCTTTTATTTCTTTCTCTTGTCTAATTGTTCTGGCTAATGTTTCCAGCACTATATTGAATAGGAGTGGTGATAGTGGGCATCTTTGTCTTGTCTTGGTTTTAGAGTGAAAGCTTTCAGATTTTTACCATTTAGTATGTTGGTTTGTCATAGATAGCTTTTATCAGATATAAACACCCTATATTGCAAGTTTCTGTAGGATTATTATCATGAATGAGTGCTGTGCTTTGACAAATGCTTTTGCTATGTTGATTGAGATGGTCACATGCTTTTTGTCCTTGATATTGTTGATATGATGTATTACATTTATTGATTTATGTATGTTGAACCACCATGAATCCCTGGATGAATCCAACGTGGTCATGGTGTGTTATTATCCTGATAATTTAATGCATTCTCTTTGCCAGTATTATATGGAGGATTTTTGCATTTTAGTACATTAGAGAGATTGGACTGTAGATCTCATTTATGTTTGTATCCTTTTCTGTTGTTGGTATCAGGACTTGCTTTAAGGAATGTGTTCAGAAGTATTGCAGCCCTTTCAATTTCATTAAAGAGTCTGAGGAGTTCTGATATTAGATCGTCTCTAAATTTCTTGTAGACTTCAGTAGTAAATTGATCAGCACCTGTGCTTTTTCCTTTGTTGATAGGTTTTTAATTACATATTCAATTTCATTTGCTGATATTCATTTATTTAGAATTTTTATGCTTTATTCAGTTGTGTAATTCATATGTATCTAAGAATCTGTACATTTCTTTTGTACAGATTTCACATCTTATTTGAATGTAGGTTCTTGAAGTAGTTATTGAAAATCTTTTGGATTTCTCTAGGATCTGTTGTGATTTTATCTTTTTCACTCTTATTTCCATGAATTTGAGTCTTTCTTTCATTTTTTGATAAGTATGGCTAGGGGTTTATGAATTGTATTTAATCTTTCAAAGAACCAACTCTTTTATTAATTGATTCTTTGTATTTTTTCTTAGTCTAGTTTGTATTAATTTCTAGTCTGATATTTGTAATTTCTTCCCTTGTAAAAGCTTTGGGCTTGGGGGTCCAGAATTTAGCTCAGTGGCATAAGCACCTGCCTGGCAAAGAGGAGGTCATCAGTTCAATCCTTGGTACAAAAAAAAAAGCTTTGGGTTTGACTTGTTTTTCTTTTTCTGGAATTTTCAGGTTGAATATTAGGTTGTTGATTTGCTTACCTTTTTTCCTAATGTAGAAATACAATGCTGTAGATTTCTCTCAGAGCAATTTCACTGAGTTCACATAAGTTACAGTATGTTGTTTTGGCTTTACCATTTAATTGTAGAAACTGTCTAATTTCTTCTTTAATTTCCTGCATGACCCAATGGTTGTTCAGAAGGGTGTTATTTAATTTCCATTTGTTTATGGAGCTTTTGTGGTTTTTATTGTCTTTGATTTCCAACTGTATTGCACTATGTTCTGATGATAATATGCATGGGATAATTTCAGTTCCTTTGCATTTACTTAAGCACTTTCTATGAGATAATACTTGATTAGTATGTAGAATGTCCCATGTATGTTATGTAAAAGAATGTGTATTCTGGTACTGTGGAATGGAACACTTTGTAGACATCTACTAAGTCTATTTGTTCACTGGTTTGGGTCAGATCTGATATTTCTTTATTAATTTTTTGTCTAATTGTTGTGTCTATTTGTGGCAGTGAGGTCTTGAAGTTCCCCATGAGTGCTTAATTCTTAGTGCTTATTTGATTTTTCAAGTTTATTATTATTTGTTTTACATAGTTGGATGCACCAGTATTTGGTGCATATATATTTATGGTTGTTATCTCTTCCTGTTGGAATTTTCCCTTAACAAGCATGTAATGACCTTCTTTGTCTTTCTTGGTCTGTCTTAGCCTTAAGTTCACTTTGTCTTCCAATAGAAGAGCTACTCGATATTTTCCCAGTTCCTGTTGAAGTATTGTTTTCTAGTCTTTGATTTTCAGTGTATGTTGTAGTCAGGGGTTGCAAGGAAAATAATTATATTTATACAGGACACATAATTTATAGTATTGTCTATAATGATCACCAAGGAGTCAA
Source organism: Dolichotis patagonum (assembly GCA_004027295.1). Classification (NCBI taxonomy): domain Eukaryota; kingdom Metazoa; phylum Chordata; class Mammalia; order Rodentia; family Caviidae; genus Dolichotis; species Dolichotis patagonum. Next base: position 3,270 of record PVJX010018667.1, read on the forward strand.
ATACAAAAAAGTACAAGAAATCTGTCCACACATTAAAGTCCTAGAAAAATCTAGCCAAGGGCTTGGATCCCACAGCAATGTCCTGCATGAGTCCAGTGGAAGACTAGAGCCCATGACAGTGCCTCCCATGAGTCCAACTGGAGGCCTAGAGCCCACAGCAATGATTCATGCAAGTCAATTTCATGGATTGGAGCTGGGAAACCCCAAAGGTCAGTGGTGGAAGCAAGAAAGTCTATGCCAGTGAGGTGAAGGATCTGTGCCAGTAAGTTGAGGGTTCTGCACTAGATCCAAGAAGGGACACTCAAAATAAAAGCCAGGGCTCTCCTCAAAAGTAATATATCCATCCTCAAGGACAATGAGGTCCAAAATGCTCAGATGATGAAAACAACCAAGTTCATATCAGGAAACCAGAGTGACAAGCTTCTCCTGGAGATTGAAGAGCCCACATCTTCCCCTTCAGGGCCAGGAAGTGATACTCAAAGAGTAAGAACCAGAGCTTCCCCAAAGTGAACCACAGCCATTCTCAGCAACAAAGTCCTAGTCTCTTCCAATAATAATGGTCAACTTCATATCAGGGAAGCCAGCATGACACATTTCTCCAGGAGAACCAACTTCAAAAAATCAACCTCCAAACAACAATACTTAGGAAAACCCACAATGCTACTCTCCACGTCTCCTTTTTATGCTGGCAGCTCTCCTTAGGTGGGCCATCTACACTCAATACCACACTGATTCAGTTCAGCTGGTGTTTAAATTGACCACCAGCTTTTAATCCACCACAGTGTATGAATTTCTTTTTGAGTTCAGTATGTTTCTTGTATGCAGCATATTGTTATTTCTTTTTCCCAATCCATTTTGCCAGTCTGTTTCTTTAGTGAAACAGTCTGTTTGAATAATGACTTGAGACCATTTATATTGTCGTATTACTTTTCAGCTGTTGATTCCGTCTTTCCCCTCTGTTTAATGGATTGCTTTGCCTGGGGAATACTATCAGTGTTCATGGAATGATAGGCTTCCTTATCTCTTTCTATAATATCCTTCTGAATATTTTAGAATGATGATTTGGTTTTAATAAATTTCTTCACTTAGTATTTGTCATGGAAAAAATGTGTTTCTCTATTGATTTTGAAAGATAATTTTGTGAGGTACATCAATTTGAGTTGGAGGTTGATTTCTTTTTGGACTTGAAATGTTGTGATTCTGATGGACTTTCTTTTATAGGTAATTTGTTTCTTTTCTATTGAATTTCTGAAATCTTGACTATTATATGCTTGGGGGTGGATTTTTTATCATGGCTAGTTGAAGTTCTATATACATCACTTATCTGAATGTCAAATGCTTTTACCATGGTTAGGAAGTTTTTGTCATTACTTATATTAACAGTTTGTGTGTGTGTGTGTGTGTGTGTGTGTTGTGTGTGTGTTTTGTACTTTCTTCTTCTTTGTCATTGACACTTGTCAATATTACATTGTTCTTTGCACCATTTTGTGGCTGTTGGATTGATTTTTCCTGTTCCTTTCTGATTTTTAATAAATTTTTCTTTTCCTGATCACTCAGCACTATCTTGTCTTCTAGATCTGATATTTTGTCTTCAAGTTAGTGCATTTTGCTACATATACTTTCAATAGAATTGTTGGTCTCCTAGATATCTGCTTGAATCTGTTTCATGGATTCCATTGCTTTTCTATGTTAGGAGTTCACAATTTCCATCATTTTCCTAAGTTCCTCTTTTTAAAAATTTGTGTCTACTCTAGCTTCACTGAGCAAGTCCTTCATGATTGTTATCATGTCTTTTTAAATTGAGCAATGATTTGTGGTCTGATTTTCTTGGTATCGTCATTCATCTGTTTTGTTACTTCCACTGCTACTATGTCAGAAAATTCATGTGGATCATTTCTGATTTTCCATCTCATTGTCCCCTAGACCTGCCATGGGTGGTTTGGAAATCCGGGGTTACATTTTGCTTTTGCATCTTGTCATTTTCTAATTAAAAAAATTTTTTTTCTGCACTGATGCTTGTAAGTTGCTTAAGGTACATAGCATTATCACTAGTATCAAGGTCTCCCTAGGGCATGATTATTCCTTGGAGACATCTTCTAGGTGTAGCTGGTTTTTGGCCATTGAGTCTGTCTCAGATCCTACCTTCCCAATTATTAGGAATGAGAATTTGCTACCTATTTGACCCAGCACTCCATCCTTTGGTACTGGATTATCATGGTGATTATTAACTTATGAAATCAAATGCTCTTATACATGGTAAAACTACTGATTACAACAGATATGGCACCCTGGGTAAAGTAGTGCAATTACCAATAACAGTGTCATCAAACATAGCCCAAAAACTGACAAATTCTGGTACTTGTGAATTTATTGTCTTTAACCATAGAAGCAAGATCTACAGCTATATGACAAAATACAAAATAAGTTAGGAACTTACAAGTGGTGAGTTTCCTCTTAGTAGAGTGATTTTACCTTGTGTATGTTTTTCTATATGGGGGGGGAATTTAAGACAGATAAGAGAAAAAGTAGAGAAATAAATAAAGGGAAATATAGTAGGAGAAAGCCTGAAGTACAATGGATGATCATTTATGCTTTGGGAAGCTGGAGAAGAATATAGAAGAGAAAGAGTGAAGAACAAAGCAAAAGAATATCAAAATGAACCAGAAAAACTAGACAGTATTCACTCACATGAAAGAATGTGAAAAAATCAAAAGGGAGAGTTGAGGAAAGAGAAAAAAGCTGAACAAAACAAAACAGAAACAAAGATTTTTTTAAAAACCTACCAGGATTGATTGTGGGAAGATTGCAGATCAGTAAGCCACAAAATAGGGAGCCTTTCTGAGAGAAACAGCTCAGACAGTGGGATAAAACATCCTGGAGAAGAACAGGGAGGTGGATCCTCTCAACCCAGGAAGAAACTAAAGGGAAAGAAAAACACAAAGAAAAGAAAATCATGGATGGTAGGCTGTAGCCAGACTGGCTCTCACCAGAGCTGATCCTGTTGTGTACAAAAAGCCACTTGAATCCAGAGACACTCAGTCATGGTGAAGTTGGGGGTTCACGAACCTTAGGGTTTGGGTGGGGAGGAAGCAATTGCAGAGGGGAGTGGCAGAGCAGAGATCAGCACTCAGCTCAGAAATCTGTACCATTTCACAGTGAGTGAGATGAATTTAGTCCTCCCATGGGAGTAGGCAACTGGCCATGTGACATTTTGGAGTCAGGCAGGACAAGCCCAGAACCAGAACTGCAGAGGCTTTAGTCAGCTACTCCTAGTGCAGAGCAGAATGGTAAGAACTGCTTGGACTGAGTCCTGCTTCTGCACGTGATCCAATAGCAAAGGACAAGGTCTCCTTGAAACTATCACTAACCGCTCCATCTATGTAGCACACACTTATGTGGTGAAGACTCCCAGAGCTTGACCAGCCCACAAGGGAGGGCCAACCTGCCCTGCCCATGCTTGTAATTCAGCAGTCATCAGCAGACTAGGGAGGGCAGCAATCCCTAGCCAGCAGATTTCACAGTAATCCTGGCTAATACAACAAGTGCCAGAGATCCCCATTATCCACTAATCTGGAGAAAACCAGAAACATGACAAGAGGAGGAAAAAAAAGGAAATATTCAGTCCCCAACACAAACACTACCTGGCCAGGGAAGGGAAACACAGAAGAGATAGGGGGTTGCACACCTGTGGTGTCTGAAAAAGTAGCATCTGACATAAAGAATTATCTTTGTGACATTATAAGAGAACTAAAAACAAAAATTCTAATACAAGTAAAGGAAGATATAAGAGAAATAATAAAAGAAATGCTAAGTACCTCTCAAGAAGACACAGATGAAAGAATGGAGGGACATAGAAAAAGGAGAGAAACCTTTGATGAATAACATAAAAATAACCTAGAAAACATGATACAGATTCAAAGAGACTACCAGGAAATTAAAAACTCCATTGAAAGCTGGTAAAACTGCTTGAAAGAAACTAAAGATAGACTATCAAACCATGAAGATAGGTTTGCAACATGTGATAGCAAGAGGAAAGATCTCTTAAAACAAGGAACTGGCAAGTAACAATACAAAGGCTAGAAAATGACAAGAGGATCTATAACTTAAGAATAAAAAATGTGAGTGAAGAGCAGGGGTAAACACAAATGAAATACAAAGGCTATTTTCAGAAATAATTAAAGAAAACTTCCCAAACATAGGAAAAAGAAATGTTATCCAGATATATGAGACATGCAGAACTCCAGCCAGCTATAACCAAAATAGATCTACGCCCAGACATATAATAATCAGGATATCAGAAATTCATCACAAGAACAGAATATTAAAAGTGGTCAGAGAGAAGAAACAGATCACCTATAAAGGAAAACTCATCAGAATCACGACAGACTTCTCGACACAAACCATTAAATCAAGAAGAGCTTGGAGCGAAGTATTTCAAGCCTCAAAAGAAAATAACCTCCAACCCAGATTGATGTACCCTGCAAAACTAGCTCTCAAAATTAATGGAGAAACAAGATGCTTCCATGACAAAGAGGAACGAGGGGGAGTTTGTGACCACCAATCCAACCCTACAAAAAATACTGAAGGACATTCTAGAGAGAGAGAGAGAGAGAGAGAGAAAGACCATGGTTTCAAGAACAGCAACACAGGGAGCTCTCTGAATGGGGTAGACAGTGAAATGAAGGGACAAGTAGACAACCAATGGCAGAAAAATAGCATGACAGAGATGAGACAGAAAAGGTTGGCCATAATCACTAACATGGATGACCTCAATACACTAATAAAAAGAATCACAGGCAGAATGGATCAGGAGACAGGGTCCATCAAGATGCTCTATATAAGAAATATATTTAATCTGAAAGAGGGTTTATGGACTAAAAGTCAAAGATGAGAAAATGATGCTCTATGTGACAGGGAACCAGAAAAAAGTGGGGTAGCTCGCCCATCAGCTATAGATTGGTTGGAAAGACATAACACTACTCTATAATGGAGAAATACTCAGCTATAAGGAAGGAAAACCTTGAGGCTCTTGTAGGTAAATGAATATAACTTGAGACCAAGCTCAGGGGTAAAAAGGTTCAGAACTAGTGGGTGGGTTACTAGTAGTGGGTTACCTCCCTAATCTAAAAACTAAATGAGTTAGTGGGATGCAAAGTATACAATGCATCCTGGGAAAGTGAAAGGGGAGAAATTATCTAAATAGGGAAGTCAGAGGACATTTTTAATCTTTTATCATGATTTGAAACCTGTATTGCTTTCATCCCTGTGTTTAGTTTGGTTATATTCTGTTCCAGTTTGTCTACTTGTACTAGATTTGAGGGCATAGACAACTATTCCAAAGACAGCTATTCCAAAGATAGCAGGATATATTATGCTAACTATTTTTAATTTCCTATTAACTTAATCTAAAACCCTGTATTTCTTTCACTGCCTTGATTTGACTGATTTTATTTGAATCTGTCTTGTTCAATCGCCATCTTGTCTTGACTGATTTTATTTGAATCTGTTATGTTTGATAGTATCAAGTCTGAGAGTATAGGCAACTACTCTGAAGACAATAATATTCACTATGTTACACACTCTGATTTGAATAACACCCTCTTTTGAAGTGCCATGATGTCTCCAATGTTTTGTTTTTATTGATTTACTGTACTGTTATATTCAATTGTATTGTGCCTGATGATATGGGCAATTCTATTGAAGATAACAAGAGACATCATCATACCCATTGTAGATTACCTTGTATAGTGGTTTTAAATTATGTACTATGTCCATTCTTTTGTTTTGAATGACCCCATCTTGTTTTCTGTTTTTTGTCTTTCTCATTTGGTTTTATTTTTTCAAAATAATAAGAAAAACCTACCATCACAACAAAACAAATGGAAAGATAAAACAAAACAAAAAATCAAAATTCCTATATTGTCCACAGTTTAGTGTTAATGGCTAAGTCAGAGCCCAAATCTGTGCTGTGTATCCCCACCAAGTCTGAAGTTCCATCACTGCTGGGTATGGGGCTGATCTTGGCCTCTGGATGTGAGGGCTGAGACCAGAGACTTCATTCAGCCGCTGTGGAAGTCCCTCCATGGCCTGCTCACCCCTCCTACTCTGTGCGTCTCCACATCACTCACTCAGTTGTTGTGGCACCCTTCACTGCTTCCCACCACCTAAGGTTGCTCCTGAGTCCTGTGAGACCAGTGTATCTCTGTCATTTCACACTTCTGGGAGCAGGGTGGAAGGAGTGTTGCACTGTAATTCACTACCTTTGCTGACACGCCAGTGCCTCAGCTTGCTGTCTCTAGCAGTTCCAGTAGTTGCTATGGTACATGATATTTACTGCTCTGCTCTACAGGTGTGTTTCTTTCTGTGGAGCCATGGACTCTCCATGTGTCCCTGTAGGTTCCTTGCTCCACTCTCATGTGTGAGCTGGGCATGTGAGTCCAAATTGATGGTTCCTAACCTAGTCAGAGGTTGTTTTACTTTTACTGTCTCATAGTCTGAGGGGAAAAAAACTGATGGGAAACTTCCTGGTCACTCACCCCTGTTTGTGCCAGCAAAATTTGCTAGCTGGCTCTAGTGTCTTTTTTTTGAAGGAAGTCAGAAGAGATGAGGGATTTTGTACCCAGCTCTATCCTATGTGGCTTGATTTTTCCATGCTACTGCAGTCCATCAGCATTTTGGGAACCTCCCAAAATGATAGTTTCTGTGCTATGCACAGGCTGAGGTCACAAGGCAGTTCTGTGGACTTCATCTTTTTATAAAGTTCCATACCTATATTCTTTTGGTCTACAAGTCTCTTATTTCAGGTTGATTTTGGCATCAGGATGCAAGTACCTCCCTATCCTCCTATAACCTGTTTTTGCTGATTTCCTCTGATTAATTCCAATGTGGCCAACTCCTCAGCCATGTGGAATTGAAAGAAAATTTTTTCTGTTTTGAGAGACATTTAACTTTTAAGAAGTAATTGAACTTAAAAGAAGAGGTTTCTAGCTGATCTGGAGAGAAGTGATACAAATGAGAGAGAGAGAGAGAGAGAGAGAGAGAGAGAGAGAGAGAGAGAGAGAGAGAGAGAGGAATAGGAGAGAGAGAGATTGGGAGAGAAGACAAGAGAGAAAGTGAGGAGTGTAGAATGAGGGAAGAAAAACAGTTGAATTAAGACTTTGAGTGGTGAGTTGTGATCTGGAGGGGACTGAGAGGCAGATGGTTATAAGTTTTTGCAGTTCTTTTTTCCCTTGCCCAATTAATCTCTTGGGAAAGTAATTTCAAAATCTAAATTTCTTTTGAATGGAAATTCCTGGAGCAAGCAGTAAAGTTATTTGCAACTTCTATCTTCCTGGGAGAATTTCCTGTAATAATAAAGTCATACTGGATAAAAGCAATGGAAAAGTAAAATTATGTTAGTGGCGAAAGCTGAATAATAAAACTGTGTTAAGACAGATGATAAACTGTGTGGGAATCCTCATTACAGTCTTCTCCCACAGAAGTGTCTATTTTTTAGAGTCCCCAAAAGCATTTAAGAATGTTAGGGTATCTCTCTCATCAGTAACTCATGGTGTTCACAGAAACCCACAAAGGTAGTTATTTCTTTTCTACCACTCTGCCATTACTTTTCTGCTGAGTGCTCTTCTTCCACTCTTACTCTCTTTCAGTCCATTCTCCACACAACACCACGAATAAAACTTTGAAAATTCACATGAAAATACTTCAGTGTCTTCCTATCTCTTGTTATATGAGACGATAAATCCTTACCAAGGCTTACAAAGCCACTGGTACTTCCCTTGAATGGAACCTGGAAGATGAGCTTTAGAAAGGTATTGAGCTCCCCAGAGCTACACTATCAGTCTCCCAGTCCACAGCTGGATCCCATAGCTCACTATGGGAGATGTTGTATGCTTTGCTGGGTATTTATTTAGCTCAGTGGCTTAAGCACCTGTCTGGCAAGTGCAAGGTCATGAGTTTGATCCCCAGTACAAATACAAAAACAAACAAACAAACAAACAAACATAAAAGTGTAGTTCGAGACATTGTATGCTCTAGAGATCTAGAATACTGTACCTAGTACTCTGAAAATTGGCTTCTAGACTATAATCTCCCAACTGAGCCATATCTCCAGCTGCAGCACTTGCTATAGCCAACTGCACAGCTTATAGCCAAGAGGTAGCTAGGGGTGAATGCTTGATGGGATAAGAATGGAACTTTACTGTGTTGCCTTGAGATGTTCTTATATATATATAATCTTTCAAGTTGTAGGATGGAGCTAGAGATGAAAAGAGAAGGCGAACCAAGAGCCAACTGAAGAGCTTAAGTCATTTCTTTCTAAATTGTTGTAATTTTGCAAATATTATGGCTTAAAACTGTTTTGTCACAGTGACTTTTTAATCACTATCATGTTTTATATTTCAGGCATTATCGTGCCCATTTTCATAACTAAAACATCCTTAAACCAAGCCCCAACTTGCTTCAAAAGTGCAGTAAGTTCCTTTATTTACTGTAGTATATGGAGTACTCAGGTATGTGCTTTTAGGATTTGTTTTTCAACTCCAGCTAAGTTTGAACTTGTAGTAGGGATTTTAAAGTAGAAACTAGCCCTTTTTTTTCTTGCAATAATTGGCACATTGAACATATCTCATCTGAACTGTGACTCACCAGTAACTGGAACAGAAACAGTTGCTCAGGGATTCTGGACAAATGATTCAAAGGATTCATCCTTACCCACCTTGAAATTTCTGTCACAAAATACAACCAACAGAAGCACCATATATTTGCAACAAAAAAGTATAAGCATAAAACCCATGGAGATGAGTTCCCTGGAAGAGAAAAGTTTCAAGTTGAATCTAATGTACTTTCTTTCAAAATATCTATAGTTTCTGACCCATTCCCTTAGTTTTGAATATAAAAAATCTCTTTCAAGTGAGCAAACCATCACATGAATAGGAATTATACAACATGCATTTCTCCTTTCTCCCTTCTTTCATCCAACCAGTCAGTTAAAAAAAAAAAAAGCAAGTACCATATCTGTCTTGTTTACCCTGTATCGACCATGAAATACATATTCCTTGTTTAAAAAAAAAAAGTAAAAATGAACAAATGTCTTCACTAGCAGATGTCATTAAAAAAGACAAAAAGTTTTTTTCTGGCATCCACACATAAATTGAAAAAGAACAACTGTGGCCCTGAAGCAAGGCCAGCAGATCGCTGTAGCTGCTGTTTCAAAAGAGAATTCTTTCTGTGGTCTGTTGGCCATTTCAAAACTTTGGAAATGGAATTGTCAATTCATCAGAAAGAAATAGCAGGTGAGTATGGTGGACTTCAGGGGGCCTGCAGGGGAGAGACCCTGGTGCCTCGGGAACTGCACCATGCGGTTGACTCTGGGTGCCAGGAGAACAAGGAGCTCCCCTCCTCTCTGGTGGCAGATGAGAGTGTGGCAGACTTTTGGCGGCCTGAAGGAGAGAGACCCTGGCACATTGGGACCTACACCATGCAGTTGACTTGGGGTGCGTGAGAACAAGGGACTCTTCCTGTCTCTGGGGGGCGACCGTGATCCTGCCTGTGTGTGGGCTGAGAATCAGATATCTCATGTCATCCTGTCCCCCATCCCATGTCCCCCCCTCCTGCTTGGCAAGTGAGAACCAGTGAACTGCACATCTTGTGAAAAGATTGGCTATGGTATTTAGTATGAGCTCTCCATATGCAAAGATAAAGACAACCATTTGGAACAAAACAAGAGACAATATGACAGATAGTGAAGATCTCTGGTTGTCTAGCTTTGAAATGTATGCTTTCTTATGTCCCATTCTGTTCTGTTTTGTTGTGTTTAATTTTACTCCCTTGTAAAATAAAATTAAAAAAAAAAAAAAGAAAAAGAATAGGATGGTGCCTGCTGCCAGGTTTACAAGTATTTAAGCAGTCTGGGCTTCTCATGTAAACTCTATCATACCTTTCCTTCCATTCATGGAAACTGACAAGAGAATCATATAACCTGGGAGTCTATAAGCCAATCAGGATCTGCTAAAATTTCTTATCTGTAAAAAGATAATGAGCATTATTCTTTGGAGGACAGGGCTAGCACTTTCTTACTTCATAATGTAATTTCTCAATCGCTAGTTTCAAATAGCATCTGACTATGAATATTTTATATATGCATATTAAAACAAATGAGTCTGGAGTGTCTTTTGCAAACTTCATCACTGTCCAGAAGAGCCTGAGCTTTTGATCCCTCTGGTTGTTAGGTATCCACTGGCACTGGTCAGAGTGAGAGTTTTAAAGCATTTCCTCAGAGGAAGATCATTAGAACACTAGTCCAAGGTGACGTTCCATTGAACATAGAGGGAATGAAGGAATGTTGGAAAATGGCTATGCACCTCAGCATATTTTGGGTTCTGAAAAGTCCTGCCATTTTCATTTTTGAAGACACGGACTTTCTACCCACATTTATTTAATGTACAAATTTCTTTTAGATCAAATCATGATTGAACTTACCTAAGAACAGTCTTAGGGAAACTCTGCTAGAATATTAATTTCACATGTTCAAACTGCCCTGTTAGATTACATAGGAAATAGGTCATGTTTCTGATTTCTTTTTTTAAAAAAAATAATGCTTCAAGAATTACTTGGTAATGCTTGGAATTATTTTGCTTGCCATGTATCTTAGAAGTCTTAAGTCAGTTCTCTATTACCTGACTGGGAAACACAGTACTCTGGTTATGTGTTACAAATGTTGAATACTTGGAAACACATTGTGAATTATAGTTTAATGTAATCTCATACACATTAAATCATACACTATACTCATCATACACTATCAAATAAGGACAAGAATTCTGGAGAATTTCCAGGGAAACCCAGAAAAATGCAAATGTGCTTCATTTCCTCCTCAGTACAAATGATGTAAATAACCAATCAGAATGTGTTAGGAGCTAACAGAAAATGTAGAGGAGGCCTTGGGCTGTATGTGTTAAGGCAGCCAACAATGGTCTTTATTAACTGCTACCAGCAAATGAATATATATTTCAGTCTCCTCAGGAAAATCACTCTATAAACCAGTTTATGATTTTCGTTTTGTCGTTGCAGCTGGTGATTGCTGAAAACGATGATCTCAGAGTCAGTTGTCCCTGCCAGAGAACTTGCACACAAGAGAGATGCTTTTGTGAAGCCAGCCATAGAAACCTGCATAAAATTGGCCTTCTTTCCTTAATAGAATCGCAGGAACAAAGATGAGTTTGTTGCTGACTCAGAGCTGAAAGCTTTGTTGTGTGAAGCGCTCTGAATGTATTGCAATCTGCCAGAGAAGAGCTCCTTCTTTAAAAGGGGGGGAAAAAAGAGGAAGAACACTAAGCGGAAATCAGACAACAAATCAAAGTGCACACCCTTCGGGTGGATATTTGTGTGTAAAATGTCCCCAAACTTTTTTTCTCTCTTTTGGTGAATACTGGTCACATTTCCCAAGCTGAATAAAAGTGAAAGGGAAAAGGAACTTTAATTAATGGGATGTCTTTTGATTTGCAGAGCAAAACTACCAGCAAAGAGGATTAGATTGTCCCTTCTATGAGGCACTGAAATTTTCTTTTTCCCCTGTAGTAACCCCATTGAAGAGAGACTGTCTTTAGTGTCTAAGACTCAGCCCTGCAAAGGAACTGTTGTATTTGTACACAATGGGCCACTCTCACAAGACGAGACAGAAGATGTGAGGGGAGAACTAATATCCCTTTAAATCTGAGCAAGGCAGTTTCAATACTACTATTTTTAAAATGTTAAATGAAAAGTTAAATGTGATGCATTTCAGAATTGATAAAATATTCATTAAAGTGAGTCTTAAGACATTCATGAGTGATGTTCCTCATTTTGAAAACACAAGTCAAGTCAAAAAGGAATCTCAACTATTTTTCCTTTGTTTTGTTTTAGTAGGTCCAGGGTGTTTTGTTTCGATTTGGCTTTTGAATTTTGTGTTTTTATGATTGTTGAGATTTTCCTCTAAAAACTTTTATCTGAACAGATAGGCCTACTTCCTTCTGAAGGGAAAATTGCCAGAATGTTAACTTTAATTTCCATCTCAGGACCCAAATTGATTTCTAAATCATCCAGATAGTAATGTTGTACTTAAGCAAAGAGAGGAATAATGCATTATTGTTACTGTCCTTGATATGACTGTGAAAGGAAAAAGAGAATTAGAGGACTGTGTTTCTTCTTAATGTCTAATTCCAGGTCATTTTGCATTACAGCAGTTCTGGGAAAAAAGAACAGAAAGCTACTCAGCTGGGGTCTGATTCTAGGGAAAATAGCTGTGATTCTCTGTGTAGCTCAGGTTGTGGAAAACTGTGAATGCTGGCACCACCACAGACTCCCTCATTCAAGGGAGAGGTGAGGTCAACATGTTGGAAGTGAAAGAAAGAATTCTCTCTCTTTCTCCACCGCCTGTCTGCCCTCCCCATCCTTCCCACCATGCCATACCCTCTTAGTGATGAGTTACAAATCTGTCCTGGGACAAGAAAAAGTGTTTATGCAAATGTTTTTCTCTACATTTAGCTGACTCTGGGATCAACCTACCTACTTCTCCACTGTGAGACTTTTTCTTCTGACAACAAAGATGAAATTCACATAAAGGAATTTCATGCATTTACTTTAGAGTTTTTTTCCCTTATAATAGCAAAATTGCATTTATTAGCAGTTATCACACTTTAAGACAAAAGAAATGCTAATGTGAAAAATTTCTTTCACTTTTTGGTTGTCTAAGTGATTTCTTTTGAAATCATCTGTTAGATGGGTACAAGTGCATATTGCTTAAATACACAATTAGGGCTGACCCTCTGGGTCCCCACTTTCTTGAAGATTAGCCAAAGAAATTTGCTAGCCTTGTCATTCTGATAGATAGAAAAAGTTGTCAGGGTGCATGTACGTTGTCCTGTCCTGGCTAACCATGCAGCCCTTTGTTAGCTTTCTTGTTATCTAATCTAGACCAGTACTGTTATCAGAATGGAGCACTGTCCCACCAAACTCAATCTAATCATGCTCATTAGACCTGTATACCTATAGAGCACAGACACACATGAGATACAGGAAGGGGCCCTGCACAATATCACACCAGGGAATGGCTCTGCAGATCTTTGCAAGGCAATAGCTAGGCCAACTAATTTTTAAACAAATTTCAGACATGTTGACAATGGCTCACACATGTACCAATCTATAATGCCACATTCCCACTAGTAAAATCCTAATGGCCTGGACATGGACATTGATCCATTTGTTTCTACAGAGCGACATAGAAATCTTGTGGAAAAGGAAAAACGTTGATGTTAAGAAACGTGAATAAAATTAGACTACACAGTATTCTTCTTAGTTACATCCTCATTGAATCCATGAAACAGTTGTGAATTTCCCTTTGCTGGTCACTTGATGCATGAAATTAAAGCCTCTTATTAGCTACCCTAAATCCTCTCATTTCTGTGCTGAACTTTTTCTAGTTCTGACTTTCTCCCAAATTTCCTACTATATAATCCTGTTAATTTCCTTGTACGTTGTAAACTCTAGAGTTTCTCTCCCAATCCTTTGTTCTTCCAAGTTGATTCTAAGAGCATGCTTCATAAGTGCAGCTGTCTTTCTCTTCCAGGTACCAAGACCTTCTCTCCATACCTTCTTTCAGGTGAGCAAATTAGTACTTACTATAAACCTACTGACTGTATTTTGGGAGATGTTGAGTGAAGTAGTCTTGCAATAAAGATCTGGTGTCTAGGAAATTTATAATCCAATTTCAAGTGTAGGTATGCACAGAAGGCAGAAATGAAAGAACTGTATTGGTTGAGACATAGGCTGTTACAATAGAAAAACTGTATGAGTGCTGTCATCAGATAAGGGCAGTTGGACGGAGGTCAAGAAACATTGTATATAACAGGTGCATTGGAGCCCAGATTGAAAAGGGAGTGAGACACTAGTCATGTAAGGAGTGATCTCAAAGGGATAGGAGAATGCCTCAAGGCACCATGCAGCACCTTTTGTGCAAGAACTTTGTTCAGCAGGATTACTGGTAGTGGTTGACACTTGCACATGATCTTGCCCTAGGGAAATGAACCCTTTACTTTCTCAACCCACCCACAGTGAATTCCATCTCTGTCCTAGGCCAGAAATGTGCTTATACTGATGTTCTTCCTAACCTATGGTCTTTCTTATGTTTGGGAGTTTTGGTGAGTGAATCTGTTTAGAAAGACTAGCTGAATATTCAAAAGTATTAAATGGTATAGCGTGAATAGGGTACAGTTGTTGAGAAACTAGACATACTATTTAAATCATACCTGTATCTGTTTTTTTCCTCAGGCACTCTAGCCTTTGGCCAGCTTTCTTCCCCAATGAACATTAGCACAGTGTGACTGGAGAAGATTTTCCATGATTTATCTGTCTGATTGGCACATACAATTTCCTGCCCCTTGAAAGCCCTCCTATCCCTTCAGTCATTCAACAGAATTTTGTTTGTTTGTTTTGTTTTGCTTTTTATTTTGCTTTTGCTTTAACCTGCTGAACACCTTATGATTCAGCTGTAAATGATATATTCTTTCTGGTATCTGTCTCAAACCACAGGATTCTCTAAATGGTTTGGGGGGGGTGGCAAGTTTATCTGTTTTTCAAGTGTATTTAAGTGTTCATTCTAATTTAGGAAAACTGTAATTAGTGGGAAACATACATAGTGCTTTGAAAGACACAGAACTGAGACTTCTTATCAGTAGATCTTTACTCCAGGAAAAGTATAGAACAAGGAAACCTGAACGAATGGATTGTCACTCTTGTAATAGTCTACATAAAAATAAACTTTATTAGATAGTCATTCTCCTATCAGTCCTGCTGTAATATTTAAATGGGTTTCTGTTGTTTCTCCATTATAGTATTCATGATGAGGAATAGCCATTATTTAGGTATCTGACTTTTGATCCAAAGAATGGGGTGTGTTTTACTCATTTTTGTAACTTCCTTGCTCAATAGATTGACTGAAACATCTCATTCCACATTTTTAAAATAAATGACCCTATATTATCCCAGTTGATGCTCATATCAAGTGACAAACTAGATAATGCCACCACATGCATTTTAAGGCGATGAAAACAAATCTCATAGTGGTAGAGAGATTTTCCCAGTGGCAAGAGCTTTACATGAAAAGAATTTATTCTTGTAATTTTCTTAGATTACATGGCACTGTAAATATAATGAATTGATTTGGCAATTTTTCAAGGGAAGCTTGATCTTGCTTTTGATAAAAATGAAACTGTATTCAGTGGCTTTATGGAATTACTTTTCTTCCTCTGATCGTTCAGGGTAATTAGATACACATCTACCTCTTAAACACTATGGGGTATTTGTATTCCCTTCTCCACATCCAAAATTGATCTGATATTGTTCATGGACATCGCAGGATGAAAAGTTCTAGAGGTAAGAATTTATAAGGCAAAAACTACCCTGGGTTTGTTTTCAAGAGCTCCTGGAAATTTAGAAACATATATGTCTGCAATGTTTATGGTTCTACTGCATCACTGTGTAGAATTTAAAGAGTAATATTGTAAAGATATTTTTCATCCTGTATTTGAAATCTCATGATGGTTTCTCTAGCTTTTTTTGTAATAAAACCAAAGATTTTCTAGCATTTTCCAAGTTTCAAGTGCTTTACATACAATGACTTACTTAATTTACATAATAAACTCTTAGTTTTCATTCACCTGTGAACTACTGGTACTCTGCTGATTGAAGAGCAATGCAATGAATTATTTAACAGGTAACTAACCCTTGCTAATGTGTCATTTAGCTAATTTGAAACCCTAGTGTTTATAGGAGAAAAGAAAATCTCTTTATTTATTTAGATGTGTCTCTCTAGAAGGTATCACTGGCAGGAACTTCAGATCAAATTAACATGCCTATAATTTGCATTCAAATTATTTTTGTTTGAAAGTCCTTAGATAATACAAAATAACTAACCTATTTGTGTGTATACAGAACCAATGCTGCGGAATTATGCCGCAGTGGTAGAGGACTTCAGCAACCTTGGTAATGACATGTGAGTGTTCTGCCCAGGGACTCTCCATGACTCATCAGGAAGTGCCATTTGAAAAATTTTATTTAGGAAAGCAGCCAATCTTCAGCCCAGATTCTGCACATCCCTTTCTCTGTCAATGGAAGTAGAACTTAATCTGGAAAACATTTACCTCTAAGTGTTGTGCAACTGAGTATACCTGCTCTGCATAAATGGTAGTAGAAGCCTCAGCAACTTTGAATAACTGGACTTTGACATCAAACTTCAAGCAAACTCCCTTTCAAGTATCATCTGACCCCATTTGTAGCAAGGACAAGAGGGGGGATCTTTCAAATAAATATAACCTGTGTCAAAAAGATGCAATGGAGAAATGGGCCTAGAAATATGTTTGAGGAAGGAGCACAGTTCATAGATTTAAAAGCACTGGATCTTGAAATCATAAAATCGTACTTCTTTGTGTTATAGACTCAGTACTTTTTAGGAGTCAACTTCAGTCATCCGTGGCATGGATAGGCTACAAGTAATAACAGGGAGTAAATATGGATACAATTTTGAAAGGAAACAGAAGGTAGGAAAAGGATTCAGAGAGTGAAAAGTTTAGAACTTTATACTTAAAGACAGTGGCCAAGGAAGTCTTCAAAGAGATGACATGTTGACAAAAAATGTCTAGGATAAAGTGAGAGTGAGTCTTCCTGAGCACATGCTACAAGGTGGTGCTTCTGTCACTTCAATAAGGCCACAGTAGAAAGCCATGAGAGGGACCAAAGCAGAATGCATAACAGGGGGCACAGTAGTCACAAAGTGGGTATTGGTATGTGATGGCATCTCCCTAAGCTGTCACAGCCTTCTTCTTTTCTGCATTAAGTCATAGATTCTGCTTGGATCTAGATGCAATTTATGTGTCATTCTGATACATGACATCAGGTGTGCAAATGCTTTCCCAGGTTGCTAATCCCTGGGAACGTGAGTCCATGTTCACCAGCCCCAGCCTTGCAACTTCTGAATAGTGAAAGTAGGGCACCACATTTACTCTTTGTGGCTGTAGGTGTGGCAGGTAGAATTCAGTGCAACTGTCATATCTTCCAAAGGCTGTTCCAATTATGCCCCATGTAATAGGAACAAGCAAAAGTTAATGCTGTTGTTCCTTTCTTTTTTAGTGGTTCAGCAATTATTCATTTCGTTCTAAACCCTTGAATGTGTATCCTACCAGGCAGAATTACAAACACTGCTCTGATGTCATGGGAATTATGTTTGGAGATTTTTTTTCCATAGTGTCACCTCTTAACTTGAAAAGCATTATATATTTTCTCTATCAGGAGTTACTGTTTTATTAGCATCTAAGCTAAGAGCTACTTTTGATATAGGAACATTGTTATTAAATATTATTTCCTGAATAGTAATAATTTTCTGAAATTGTATTCCTTGGAAAAGCAACTGGTAGTGGATTTATGTGAGTAATCAGTGAGTGACTTTATCAGAGATGATTCCAGACACTGTCTACCAGAAAATCTCAAAGACAGATTTTATTTGGCTTGTGTATATTTTTAGGTTTCACAAAATCTGAAATACATTGCTTTGTTTCTCTGAAATTTGCAACTTACCAAAGTCAAATGCACAAGTCAGTCACCTGTCATAAATGTACATCTTTACTATACTTAAACTTTGAAGCTAGATCTGAGCCTTCCCCCTCATAAAACATATTTTCAATCAGCTCATTCAATAATGTTTAGCATACCTGTGATTCATTTTAATGAATTTGTTATTATAGCATGATATCTTTTCCCCAGTTTTACTGAAAGATAACTGACAAAAAATTTCTATGTGTATGTTGTGGGTGGTATACAACATATTTTGAAACTATATGTAAATATTATAAAATGAATCCTACAACCAATGTTGTTAGCATATTCATCAGCTCATATAGTTATATTTCTTTTTGTGCTAAGAATATCTAATATCTACTCTTTCAGTGATTTGCATATATGCAATAAATTATTATTCACCATATTCATCATGCTGTACAATAGATTTCCAAAATTTATTCATTCTAACTGAAATTTTGTATTTTTGACCAATATCTTTCAATTCCCTGCCTTTCCCTCTGTCTCAGCTTCTAACAAGTGCTATTCTACTCCTTTCTGTTATGAGTTTGTTTTTGTAAATTCCACATAAAAGTGAGATCATGTAGCATCTATCTTTCTGTGCCTGGGTTCCTTTACTTACTATAATGTGCTCTAGGTCATCCATATTGGCACAGACAAGGATTCCTTCTACAGGGGCTGGAGATTTAGCTCAGTGGCATAAGTGCCCACCTGCCAAGTGCTGGGTTGTGAGCTTAATCCCAGTACCAAAAAAGGAAAAAATTCCTTTCCTTCTTTAAACCTGTAGAGAATTGTGTTTTACACATATGCCATAGATAGATAGATAGATAGATAGATAGAGATAGATGATAGATGATAGATAGATAGATAGATAGATAGATAGATAGATAGATAGATAAAAACAGTTTGGTTGTGGAAAGATAATAACACTGTGAGGAACATGAGAATGAAGACATCTTTTCAATATACTGATTCTTTTCTCATTGAATATACTATGGTCTGAATATGTCCTCTAAATTTCCCATGTTGAAACAGTATCAGCATTATAGTATTAAGTTGTGGGATCTTTAGGAGATACAAATCATGAATGGAGCCTTCATAAATGGATTAGTGACCTCATCAGAGGAGTTTAAGGTGTTTCCTCTTTCTCTTTTGCCATTCTAGTCTACCATGTGGAGACACAGTATTTACACTTTTTCCATATAACAACCCAGCCCTCACTAGGATCTACATACTGGTGTCTAGATCTTGGATGTCTTAACTACCAGAATAAGGAGGGGAAAAAAACTCTATTGTTTATTAATTACTCATGCTGTATTATTTTGTTATAGCAGTATTAACAGGTTAAAACAGTGTATTAGTCATTCCCTTGACACTGGGACAAAATACCCAACACCTTCCAATTAAAAGACAAAGGATTTAAATTATTCACAATTTTAAAGGGTTCAGTTCATGCCTGATTGTCTCTAGGGCAAAAACTGCATGGAAGAGTTTGGTAAAAGAAAATTGCTCAACCTTTAGCAGCCAGAGTGCTAAGAGAGAAGGGAGGAGCCAGGGACAGAATGCAGTGTTCCAGGTCATTCCCATTCAATCCAGCTATTCCCCTTCTGGTTATCTTTCCAGAAAAAATTGAAAGCATCATGCTACAGTGATATATGTTTACCCATGTTTACAGCAGCACAATTTATAATAGCTAAATCTTGGAAACAACCCAAATGCCCATCAACCTTGGAATAGATTTTTAAAATGTGGTATTTTTATAAAATGGAGTATTATTCATCTATAAAGCAAGATAATCTTGGAGCTTTTATAGGTAAATGGAGGCAAATTGAGATGATACTCATAAGTGAAATGAATCAAGCTCACATTTATAAATATTGTATTGTCTCCATGGTAAAAATACTGAAAGACTAATAAGATACCAAATGTACAATAGATATTGCGATAATGAAAGGGAAAGTACTCAAAAGAAAAGAACAACTGGGATAGGGGAAAGGAGAAAAGGAAGAAGGGAAAAGATTATATAACTATAGCTAGATAACTATACTACTAATCTGTTAGTTCATCAAAATGAACAGTTTGTGCTTTCATTGCTTGATTGTTTAATCTATATTTTCATACCTAAATCTTATAACCTGAACAACTACTTCTAAGATAACAGTATGCAAAATATTAACTAGTGTTAATTTCCTACTATTTTTTAAATTCTTTATCATTTTTATCTTTTTTTCTATTTTGCTTTTTAAAATAAAAAAAATTTAAATGAGAGATTTTTTATAATTTATCTTTAGAAACTTTGTTTTTAGGGTACAAGAAAGCTACAGATTTTTGTATGCATATTTTGCTTCCATCAATCTATTGAATTTCCTTATTGGTTCTAACAGTTTTTGTGAAAGCTGTTAGAGTTGTCATTATGTAAAATCATGGCTTCTGCAAACAGACCATTTCATTTTTTGCTTTTGTTTTGATACCTTTTTCTCCCCTTGTCTAATTACTTTGGCTAAGACTTCAGTACTATACTAAATGAAAGTGGCAAGTGTTGACATCTTGGTTCCTAATTTACTGTAAAAGCTTTCAGATTTTCACTGTGGAGAGCAGTGTTATCTGTAAGCTTGTCATATGTAGACTTTATGTTGAAGTACTTTCCTTCCATATGAAATTTATTGAGAGATTTTTACATGAAAGAACATTGAATGGTGTAAAATAAATTTTATGTATCTGATGATATAGATTTTTCTTCACTCTGCTTTTTGATTTGTATGTTGTACTTAAACCTTGCATCCTGTTAGTAAATCCTACTGATCATGGTGCATAATCTTTTTAATGTGATGTTGTGTTCAGTTTACTAACATTTTGTTCAGGATTTGTGCATGTATTTCATCAAAGACATTGGCTTATTATTTTCTTTTCTTTGAGCGTCCTTACCTGGTTTTGGTAGTAGCGATGTAATGCAAGCTTCATAAAATTATTAGGGAAGTGTTTCTCTTCAATTTCTTGCAAATCTAAGAAGTCTTGTTATTAATTCTTCTTTAAGTGTTCATTACATTTTTACCCGTGAAACAAGAAATTTTTGAGCTCGTCTTTATTTGGGGGTGTAACAGTTAAAGTGGATTGTCAAGTTGATCAGTTTAACAGCTGACCAATGGATTAGTGAAGCATATTTCTAGCTGTTATCTGAGTGGGTCATGAAGGAAAGACATTGGATACTGTATCTAGTCCTTGGTCCCTTCCTTTTCGACTCTGTTCCCTTCCCTGCCACTATCTCTAAGCAGTTTTTCTCCTCCATACACATTCACCACGGTGGACCTGCCTTCGTGCCAGTGAACCATGGATTAAATCCTCCAAAATTGTTAGCCAAATAAACTTCTTCCCCTTAAGTTGCAAGTGTCAGGTATTTGGTTCCAGCAATGGGAAAGTCAATAATACAGGATTTTTGTTTGTTTGTTTGTTTGTTTGTTTGTTTCAACTGTTTCTTGTTCATAGGTGATCTTTTCAGATTCTTTTTGCAGTACTGGAGATTGAACCCAGGACTTTCTGCATGTTAGACAAATATTCTACCACTGATCTACACACTCAGACTTCTGTTCAGACTATTTCATCAGGATTCATTCTTGGTAAATTGTATGTTTATTCATCTCCTGAATTATCCAACTTTATGGCATATAGCTATTTAAATACTTCTTATGATTTTTTGCATTTCTGTGGTGTCAGTGATAATGTATCACCTTTCACGTATGATTTTATTTAAGTTCTTTTTAAGCTGAAGATTTGGCAATTTGCTTATATTTTTAAAAAGTCAACTCAGTTTCACTGATCTCTTATATTTAATTTTTAATTTTTTACTTCTGCTCTGGCCTTTGTTATTTCCTTTCTTCTTCTAATTTTGGGCTTATTTTGTTCTTTTTCTCTATGCCCTTCTGGTATAAAGTTCTGTTGATTTGTGAAGAGAAATCTTTCTTTTGCCATTAGTCTGTCAATTTTCTAATGAACTACCTTCTCAAAACTACTTTTCTTATATCTCATAAGTCTCAATATGTTACATTTCTTTTTTTATTAAATTTTATTTAAAGAGAATAAAAAAAAAACCAACCAGACAAATAGAAAAATGGTAGCAACAATACAGAATTCCAAAGGGAAAAAAATAAAAGAACCCAAAACAAACAAACAGACAAAAAAAAACCAAAACAACAACAACAAAAAACAAAAATACTAAGAAATTGCCACTTGATACGTTACATACTCTCATCATTGGAAATAGTTGTTCAAGTTACAAAATTAAAGCATACAAAGTAGACATTCAAACAGTGAGACTGTTAACAGTTCTGCTCAACCATCTAACAAAAACAGTAGTATGATCATCTATCTAACACACTTAAACGTATGTGCAATTATATCCTTTAGAGCACTTTCTTTTCCTCTCTTTTTTACAGTAGCAATTATACATTTTGGGTTTTATTACTCCTACATTTCTTACTACTTTTTACACTAGAGAAACAATGTGATATTTATAAATATGATTCATATTTATTTCACTAATGAGAATAGTCTCAAGTTGTCTCCATTTCCCTATTAAGGCCTCAAGAGCATCCTTCTTCATAGATGAGTAATATTCCATTGTGTAAAAATACCACATATTTTTCATTCACTCTGCGGTTGATGGGCATCTTGGTTGTTTCCAAGATTTAGCTATCACAAATTGGGCTGCTATAAACATAGGTGCACATATATCACTGTGATATGAACTTTTCAGTTCTTCTGGGAAAATACCCAGGAGGGGATAGCTGGGTTGAATGGAGCTTCCACTCCTAGTCGTCTGAGAATTCTCCATACTGATTTCCATAGTGGTTGCACCCATCTACACTCCCACCAACAGTGAAGCAGTGTTCCTTTTTCCCCACAGCCTCACCAACATTTGTTATCAGTCGATTCTTTATTGGCCTCAGGGAATTTCTGATTTCCATTTTGATTTCTTTTTGATCCATTTGTTGTCCAGAACTGTGTTTCATTTCCACAGAAGTGTGAACTTTTGATATTTCTCCTGATAGGAATTTCCCACCATTATGATCATAAAAGGTATATGATCATAAAAGGTATTATGATGATAAAAGGTATTTTCAATCCTTTTAAATCTAAGAGTTATTTTGTGGCCTAATATATGATCTGTCTTACAGAATGCTCCATGTATACTTCAGAAGAATGTTATTTTTGTGGCTATTGGCTAGAATGTTCTGTATATATCTGTTAGGTCCATTTTGTTTATAATGTTATTGACATCTTCTGATTTTTTTTTTATTTTCTGTCTGAATGAGACATCCATTGTTGAAACTGGGATTTTGAAGCCTCTTATTATTGTCATCTAGTAATCTATAACTGTCTTTAGTTTTTTTAATATTCATTTTTGCACAATTGATGTATGTATGTATAAGTACTTCAGTGTTGGATACACATATATTTGCAATTATTATATTATTGTGATGAATCAATACCTTTTTCATTCTAAAATAGGTGTATCAAATCTATGCCTTGTGAGTCATATGCAGCCCAGGACAGCTAGTGATGTGAGCCCACAAACTCACAAATTTTTAACCATTATTATGTGATTTTTAACATTATTTGGAACAGGGAATCAAGATCATGTATTGAGTAGAAACATAGCTCCAAGCAAAGGTGTTAAGGAGAAAATAAATCTTGTAATTATTACAGAAATATTGGCAATGTTATCTCTGATGCATAATAGATATTTGAGATAATTTTAAATCTTTTTTTTAAATTTAATTCCAAAAGGGAGTAAAATTAAACACAATAAAACAGAACAGAACGGGACAGAAGAAAGCCTACACTTCAAAGCTACACAACCAGAGATCTTCACTATCTGTCATATTGTCTCTTGTTTTCTTCCAAATGGTTGTCCTTATCTTTGCATATGGGGAGCTCATACTAAATAGCATAGCCAGTCTTTTCACAAGATGTGTAGCTCACCGGCTCCCACTTGCTAAGCAGGGAGGAGGAGGAGGGGGGACACGGGCCAGGGGACAGGACGACATGAGATGTCTGATTCTCAGCCCACACGCCAGCAGGATCACAGCCACCCCTGAGAAAGGGGAGGAGTTCCTTGTTCTCCTGGCACCCCAGGTCAACCGCACAGTGCAGGTCCCAAAGTGCCAGGGTCTCTCTCTTTCGGGCCACGGAAAGTCTGCCACACTCTCAGCCGTCCCCCGGAGAGGGGAGGAGTTCCTTGTTCTCCCGGCACCCCGAGTCAACTGCATGGTGCAGGTCCCAATGCACCAGGGTCTCTCCCCTGTATGCCCCCTAAAGTCCGCCATACTCACCTGCTATCTCTTTCCTATGAATTGACCATTCCTTTTTTTTTAAATTTTATTTAAAGAGAAAAAATAAGCAATACAGAAAAAAGGGTAGAAACAATACAAAACCTCAAAAAAACCATAAATCACTAGTTGACACACCACATACTGTCCTCCCAGAAATAGCTGTTCATGTTACAAAATTAAGGCATACAAAGTGAACACACAGTGAGGCTGCAAACCGTTACAAAAAAACAGGATGGAATAAAGCCAATTGAGACAGTATAGTGAAATTGGCACAGAACATCACAGCAGGTCACCAGGACAACAGTAACAGGCAACATTGTATATCTCATTGTCTTCACAATAGTTGTTCTTCTACTAGGTACAGCAAAATCAAAGAAATACACAACATTATAGAACACATCAACACAGAGTATTAAATAGAGCAACACCGTTAATCAGGACAAAGCAAAACGGCGATAAAAATATCTGCCTTCAGAGATAGTAGAAGGAAACTCCCCCGACTTGCTGTACCAAATATGGTCACCTCCTAAGAGATACCCAGATCCCTGGATCCCAATTGTTAACGGGGAGGGGAGGGGGGGAGTGTGGTATGTTTGATTCTAAGCCCGCGCCCCGGTAGGCAGCAGGCTTGTTACTGGTTGGCTCGGTGCCCTAAGTTCCAACATGGTGCGGATCTCAGGAGACACTCTTGCTTCTTGTTTCCCCGCCCTGGGGTGGCTGCGGCTTGCCAGACCACAGTCACTTCCCAGGGCGGCAGGCTGCTTACTGGTTCTGAATTGACCATTCCATTTCCAAAGTTCTGAAATGGCCAACAGACCACAGAAAGAATTCTCTTTAGGCTCCTGTTTGACACCAGCAGCTACAGCGATCTGCTGGCCTTGATTCAGGGCCATTAATTTTAAATCTTAAAGGACAAAGTGATTTCTATGAAGTAAAGAGACTGTCTATACTCAGTGTGTGCCATCTGTTTCACAAATATTTGGACATTTTATAACAATGATTCAACCTCTTGTTCAGACTACTATATCTAAACATTTAACAGTTGGCTGGTTTCACTCTTTTTTAACCAGTGTCCGATCCTTTATTAAAATAAAACGTTAGCAATATCCATGCATATAAAACACATAAAAGTAGAACTTTTATATTTGGAATTGAAACAGTTATTAAAGCTCTCTCTTATGGGAGTACAAAGGACAAAAGCATCACGCAGTGTGACAGCACAGTGAAGATCTAGGGAAAAGTTGATATGCTGAGATTAAATTGTTTACCTGAGCATGTATTAATAGATATTATGAGACAGATGACTCTTGTTCTACTACAACTGCTTGTTTTAGTAACTGTTATTCTGGGTGAATAAAAGGGAGACAAGCCAGAAGCACAGCGGTCCTCTGCCCTAGAGGCAAGACACCCCCACCCACCGCGGCTGCCCATGTTAAAATGATTCCATATATGCTTTGTCACTCATTCTCATTCGCCCTTGGGTCAGGGTGACAAACTAGCAGCACTAGATTCCCCTACAACCCTGGAAGCAGCACCCTGAGTGGGAAAGCACACAGGGGTGGGCTGGCTCCTCATGGGTGGTATCTAGACGGAGCCTAAGACTGGTGGTGCAGGCTATTTCCAGCACTCTATATCTGCTACAAATCCTCACAGAAAGAACCTACTCTGTATCTTAGGATTACTTCTATTACAGTTTTAGAATCACTGCTACGGCCTCCAATTTCTGGAGTATCATTTACAGAATATGGTAAGTTGATTCTTTTTTATCTACATTTTGAATTGTAGCTAGAAACATCAAAAACTACTACTCTTTCTCCGTACTTCCAACATTAAAGTCCAATCAACAAAAGTAATCGTATATGACTGTAAAAGATTCATTATTATTTAAAATGGGAAATGACAGGCAAGTCACCCAAGAAGCTGCCACTTCTTAAGTTTATAACGTACTCTAAAGAAACAACTTTCCGTAGCGTAGCAAGTCGAGCAGTACCATTACTCTCCTAAAACATGTTCTAAATAAAGCATTCACCCAAAATGGGTTCCAATATCATGCTCTACCCACATAGAAATGTTGCTAAAGACTTCTTTCTATAGAAGAAAGTAATTCTCAAATTTTATATAATGTTGAGATTAAGCATTATTTTTCTTTGCATTCCTCCCAAGAGTCTCACAACCCATAGAAAATTCCTGTTATAATTTGAATCATCTTTCTCTCTAAACATTTTATTCACTATAGAACATCCTTTATATCCATTTTCAAATACTTTCATCTGTCATACATCATCACAGTTTATCGAAACCAGTAATAATACAAAATTTTCCTTTCCAAAACACACAAAACTCCTATTTTGTTTGAACTTCCTTTGCTATTTGTCACTTACTTTCCAAGGAAAGTATTTTATAAATATTTGATGTTTACTTAAATTTGCTTATTGCACAAAGTACCAAAGTAATGGATGTGTGTGTATAGGTTTGTATTATTTATGGTAGAAATGAGGAAATGATATCAGATTTATTTGGGAACCTTTTTCCTAGAATCCTGATCAAGAAGTCCTACTGACCTCTGAATTTTCAAAAATTGTAGTAAGGTAAACACTTCTTGTCTGTCAAATGAACCAGACACTATTGAAGACACACATTATGGCTTATATGTGTGTGCTTGAGTCTGCTGAGAGAATGCAGGATGGGGCCCCTTGATAATACTTTTGGAATTCAATCAGATCCAGTTAGAGGACTAAGTTAAACCACGTGCAGGTTGTATATTTTTCTTTAAGAACCCTCCACTGAGTCTGGTTTTGACATCTGTCTTACAGTATGATCTTATAACTGAATAACAAAAATGACACAGAAAGACACAATTCTTTATATACTTTTGTAGTTTTCTGATGCACTCCTGACATAGGAATTTAAAGAATTGAGTTGGACATGCTTTGAAAGTGGATTTAGAATTAAACCAGGAAAGAAATTGAAAATCTAAATGTCTTAAATGGGTTTATGCCTGAAAAAAAATATATATATATATAATCTCTTTGTGGTTTATTCACTTCAAAATACTGTAGCTTCCTATCTTTTATAGGATTTTTGAAAATAAATTTTATTGAAATGCATACAATTCTACTGAACACAAATTGAAACACATTTTCTTAAAAATGAAAATGCTAAGGTGTATCACTAGCTAATATCAAATTTCCCAATTGAAAAGTGAGAATTTTTTATAAGCAGTATTGAAAGAGTTAGAAAGTAAGTAATTTTAGAAAAAATTTTTAATGAAAATTTTCTGTGCATCTCTTCCAAAGGTCTTCCAAGTTTAAAAAAATCAAAATTTTCAAGAATTTGTTCACTCATTCATTCAGTTAATAAATTCACAATACATGCAAAGAATCTTTTCTGTCACAGACATGCTATGAAACATTTACCATAATGGCCATGAATTTTTTTGTTTTCTGTTTCTCCTTCCCTTTTCTTTTCCTTTTGCATAAAAATATGTGCAGTTAGTTGGAGATCCATGTCTGGACTCAAAAGTCAAGTGATGTATTCCAATAATACTTTAAGCAAATGGCAGGTGTCTTTTTTAATGAAGTCTGAAACCTGACATACATTTATAACATATATACACCAACTGAAAATCTTAAATCATCTCAAAGCACACATAATATATAGCTTAGAAAAAGAACTCTTCCTCAAAATATCCAAATTAATGCATGTTTGTATTTTATGTGTCTTCTGATTTCCAGTTGTACAAAATGACTTTCTAGTTATGCCTGGCTTATGATTATACTCTTTATACTTCATTATAATGTCTTGTGCTCAGAGCATTTATTTGGAAGTTCTCACTATCATTAAAATAGTAGTGTGTGCTATAACCATTACAAAGTCCTGAATGTTGTGATGTTAAAGATTTTATGTACATTAATAATAAACAAGCAACAAGCAAAACAATGTAATGAATGTTGTTGAAAACAAATAAAATTTCTCAATGTA
Organism: Dolichotis patagonum; assembly: GCA_004027295.1. Taxonomy (NCBI): domain Eukaryota; kingdom Metazoa; phylum Chordata; class Mammalia; order Rodentia; family Caviidae; genus Dolichotis; species Dolichotis patagonum. The sequence continues at coordinate 31,181 of PVJX010018667.1, forward strand.
ACAAGTTATCAAAAATATCATATACCATAAGCAAGTAGGCTTCATCCCAGGGATGCAAAGATGGTTCAACGCATGTGAATCAATAAATGTAATTCATTAGATAAATGCAAGCAAAGACAAAAATCACATCCTCACCTTAATAGATGCAGAGAAAGGTTTTAATACAATCCAATATCCATTCATGATTTTGAAAACACCTTAAAAATAGGTTTAGAAGGTCTTTATCTCAACATGAAAAAGGGCAACTTTTTGACCAACTGCTAACATCATATTAAATTGGGAAAATATGAAAACCTTTTAATATCTGGAACAAGATAAGCATGCCCATTATCACCACTCTTCTTAATCACAGTCCTCCAAATGTTAGCCAAACCAATCTAGTAAAAGAAAGAAGTAAAAGAGATACTATAGGAAAGGATGAAGTCAAAATACCATTATTTGCAGATAACACAAGCCTTTAATTACAAGCCCCTCCAAAAATATCTACCAAAAAACTCCAAAAATATGGTGAGACACAAAATAAAAGTCAATAGCATCCCTATACCCTATACACTATACACTAATACTGAAGTCATTGAGAAAGCAATTAGGAAAACAATACCATTCACAGTAGCATTAAAAATTTAAATACCTAGGTACTAACCTAATTAAAAAAGTTGAAAGACCTCTACAAAGAGTATTATCTCAGACTGAAAATGGAAATCAAGAAGGATATCAGAAAATGGAAAATATTTCCTGTTTCTGGATAGGCAGAACGAACATAACCAAAATGGCCATACTTCCAAAACTGGTATGCAGATTTAATGCAATTCCAATCAAAATATTAGCATCACTTTTCTCAGTGGCAGAGCAAACTATCCTAAAATTTATATAGAGTCAACTGAGTCTAAGAGTAGTAAAAATTATCTTGGGTAAGAAAAGCAGAGCAGGGGCATTATAATTGCCTACTTGAAATTATACATTGAAGCTACCCTGATTAAACAGCAAGAGATTGCCACAAAAACAAGCATGTGAATCAACATAACAGAATAGAAGAAGCAGAAATAACCCCAGGAACACATAGCTACTTGATCTTTGATGGCGAAGCCTGTAACATACACTGGAGGAAAGACAGCCTCTCATCCCCAGTACCAAAAAATATTTTTAAAAACTAGTGCTGGGAAAATTGGATATTCACAGGCAGAGGGTTGAGTTTAAACCCATATATGCCATCATTTACTAAACTAAAATCAAAATGTACAAAAATCTAAGTGTTCAAATAAAAATCTGCTGGAAGATAAAATCAGTACAACTTTTGAAGACATAGGCATAGGCAAGGACTTTCTGAATAGAACTCCAATGGTGCAAGAAATAATACCAAAGAGCAATGAATGGGATCCTATCAAGTTAAAAAGCTTCTGGACATAAAATTAAACAACCTACAGAGTAAGGAGACAATCCACAGAATGGGAACAAATTTTTGCCAGCTATTCTATGGACTGAGGAATAACATCAAGAATATATGAAGCACTCCAAAAATCACTCCCTCAAATAAAACACCCAATCAAAAAAGGGGAACTGAAATATGCAGACAATTATGAAAAGAAGTACAAATGCTAATATAGACATGAAAAATGCTCATCATCACTGGCCATCAGAAAAATGCAAGTTAAAACTATGTGAAGATTCCATCTTACCCTGAAAAAATGGCTGTCATCAATGAAATCTAAATGTAACAAATGCTGGAGAAGATAGGAGGGGAAAGGAACTCTACATTGTTGGTTGGAATGGATACTAGTACAATCACCATGAAAATCATCGCATAGATTCCTCAAATGCTAAAAGTAGAAATTCGGTTTAATCCAACTCTCCCCCTCCTAGAAATCTTCCCCAAACAGTTAAAAACATCATAATCCAAGGGTTCATGAATACCCATGTTTTTATCAGCATAATTTAGAATAGCTAGATTGTGGAAACAGCATATATGATCATCAACAGATGAACGGATAAGAAAAATGTGGGATTTATACATGATGGAGTACTATGCTGCTATAAAGATGGATAAACTTGAGGCATTCTTTGGTAAATGGGTACAACTTGAGAATATAATGTTGAGTCAAATAAGTCAGACACACACAAGCTCAAATGTTTTGTGGTTTCTCTTATATGAAAAACTATATACACACAAATAAAGAGTAAAATAGGAGAGAGATACGTAGGAAGCAAAGTTAAGTTCAAATACCTCCCCAATTAACATACTTCATTGTTTTTAAAATATTTCAATATAAATGCTAATTCATTTTACTTATACTAAAACTTTATCTTAGTTTGCTGAAAAGAAAGCATATGTTATTTTCTGTTAGTTTCTTTTTTTGGTTTATGTCTTACACTCAGTAACTACTTTGAAGATACCAATACATAGTGTAAAAACTATTGTTATTACCTTATTATTTGGGTAAGAAATTTGGTTTATGTAAACAGAAAAGTGATTTCTCAGATTCACATATTAGTTGTTAAATATATTGATTTGTATCAAATCATCTAAAGGGTTGATTCAGAGAGGTGATTTCATAATATTTTGATAATCCTTCATTTCTTAAAACAAACATAATAACTCATTAATTTTGACACATATATCATCAAGCTTTTTGTTACTTGCATTATTTATATCTAGATTCTACCACTTAGTTGTTATGGGAACATGACCATGTTGCTATGAATAAGCACCAACTGTCCTATCTCAACAATGTGAACAATATTACCTGCTTAATTTGGCTCATAGCCTTACATTTAGTATTATATGTACATAGTCTAAAATATACTGTTTGGGCCAGGAATTTAGCTCAGTGGCATAAGCACCTGCCTGGCAAGTACAAGGTTGTGAGTTCAATTACTGGTACCAAAAAAATAAATAAAAAATAAAATAAAATATGTTGTTTACCTATAAATCAAAATATATTGTTAAACAGTATTTAAAGAAAATGACTAAAATCTCCAAAAGTGTATTGAGTAATACTTTACAAGAGCAAGAACCTAAATATACAATTGAATACTACGTGACTAGATTTTCAGTTGATTAGTTAACATCTGGAATATTAAATAAAACTCAAAATGTTGACTGTATGCAGCCTCATCTATTTGAGAAGTAGCACCATGGAGATAGTTCCGTCCACAGTCATCTTAAAATACAACCAAGAGCTGTCTTTTTTAAAGAAATAACTCGAATTACTTATCAATTATGTAAAAGCATGAAATATTTATTTTATAATTTATTTTATAATTGTTATCACTACTAATTGTTCTGCATTTCTCTTTGTTGTATTTATATTGTTCAGTTTTTTAAGAAGAAAAGCATTACTTTGCCTTCAAATTCTAAAACACAAGAAAAAGCTAATGCCTACTAGGATTTTATATATCTATTTCTGTATAATAATTTTTGCCTAGCAACACAGTGACCCTCCTAATAGAGAAGTGGTAAAACATTTTATATGTATAATTTTTTCCTAAGATTAATAAAATTCAATGGGCTACTTTACAGTTTTCAAACTATAAGGTTTGGCATTGGTAGTGCAGGATATGATTTACTAATGTTTTATAAAAGTACTCAGGAGGAAATTCTACATTAAATATATACTACAATAAAATGTTTTGAGAGAGAGCGAGAAGCTTAAATCCTAAAATACAACAATGTAATGTTTATATTAACTGTTAATGCTGTTAATTAAAATCACTAAGGTGAAACAGAGTCTAGAGTCTAAACTTGTTAGAAAATAGTTCAAAGTAGCTAAGATGCTTAGGACATTTCTGGACTTTATCTTAAATATCAGAAAATTGATAAATTTCATCCTGGCAACAAAACATACCAAATTAGCATTATATATTGGAATGAAAGTTCACTTGAAATCATCATCTCTTTCATAAAACTTTAACAAAAACAACAGAACATTCTCAATATATCTCAAAATATGTACTTACTTTAATAAGTACATAGATTCATTATAAACAGCAATTTTTATGGCACTGTGTAGTGCAAGTTATCTTTATGTAAGTTTCCTCATTTTTCAAACCCTGAATTAAAGAGCTTATGAATGAAGCCAATTCCTGAGGTACAGGTTATTTTTCAAATTGGCTTCCCAGTCAGTCAAATTTACAATTTGTTTCAAATTGTAAATACATTTCCCCTTGATAAAAGTTACAGACTTCTGCTTCCACCCAAGATGGAGTAACAGGGACAAGACAGAGTAACAAGATATCCTACCACATGAAGCAACAGCACTGGACTTATTATACAAAACAATATTTTTCAAGACACTGACATGGGGCAAAAATGACAACAATCCCTGAATGATGAAAAGCATTGTAGTAAGTTTTATAGCTGAATAGAACTGTAGCATATGAAGGAGAAACCAGGTACAGACTTCAACCTCGTGGGATGAAAAATATCGATCTGACAATCTGTGGAGACAAACGTACCTAGAGACCTCAGGAAAGTGTATCACAGAAGAAAAAGCTTCCAACACAGACAGTGTCACGTTATCTGAACATCTACATAGCTTCCCCCATCTCATAGCTTTGAAGTCTTTCAAAGTTTTAAATCATCAGTTGGAATGGTGTTATCCTGTTTTGTTTGACTATATCATACGTGATGATATGAACAGCTGTTTTGAAGAAAACATTATGACAGCTATTGCTGATTTAATGTTATCCTTCTTAGAAGTCCTACCATGCTTTTTTTGTTCTACTACCGTTGGTTCTGTCTACCACATTGTGTCTCATTGGAATTTGAATATGTGTGATAGTTCAAACAAATTTTTTCTTTTTTATCAAAAATGAGATATTATAATACCCATTGATCATTTTCTGTTATTCGGTTCAGAAAGCCCTGGAATTCTTTCACTATATGCATGGCTTTATACTATTGTGTTATGTTTGATATTATTGTAATT
>PVJX010018668.1:0-36109 GCA_004027295.1 Dolichotis patagonum
TTTGCTGCCCTCAATCTCTTTTGTATTTACCTCTCCTGGATCAATGTCCTCAGGGTTGGGGGCTGGGAGTTGTTTCTTATTTCTCCCTTTCGTCATGTTTTTGGTTCCTTCCATACAAGTGTACAGTGTAATGCCCAGACCCTTTTCTTGTTGGTTAAGCTTCCTCTAGAGGGTGCAGGCTAGGAGCTTTAGTCCTCTTCAATAGGTTATCAGAAATTAGAGTCCATCCTCGGGCAGTGTGCGCTAGCTCCTCCCTTCCGGGCCAGTCAGTCTTTGCAGGGCTTCACTGAGTCAGTGTGCACTGATCTCAGGGAAGTAATATTGTAGCGACTCACTGGGTCCCCGCCAAGGGCGTGGCCTAGTCCAAGCAGATTCCACCAATCCGCTTGGTGAGGGGAGCAACCAGCTGAAGCCATTTCCTTATGGAGTTAGGGCTGACCTGCCCAAATCCAACATGTCGTCCAGTCGGTTTCCCCTTTCCCGTGGGAGGGTCTTATTCCCATCACTCACCGCGTGTTGATGCCCTCCCTGAGAATTGTTGGACTCCCCGACCTCTGACTTCAGCGCCGCTGCGCTGGGAATTCACGTTGCCTCTGGGTGGGTTGAGTGCAGGGCCTGTCCGGGTGAGCTGCATGCAGGGCTGTTCAGCTCTGTGCTCTGGCGGCTCAAGCCAGTCGCTACGGTGCGGATCGCTTGTTCAGGTCAGGCAGGAATTCAGGCGGCTTGAGGAGGGCGCCATGCTCGCTGATCTTAGCTTCTCTAATGGTAGTCCTAGGACCTCATATTTGAGCGGTGTTTTGCACTGTAGTTTTTTCCTGGGTTGTGAGAGTCCATCTCTATCTGTTTGGGTCTCTCCAGGGTGTTTTATTCTGGCATTTGAGCTGTCTCTCTCAGAGAGGGTCTCTCTCCTGCTACCTACCAGTCCGCCATCTTGTCTTCTCCCACTTGTGTACTTTTAAATCAAATTTACTTATTGGTAATTTTGTTTCCCGTTCTCATCTTCACGCACATGTTTTTATGAACAATTTAAGAATATGTTACATTAGGTCCCCATTATACCCCTAAAAACTTCAATGTATATTTTCTAATCATAGGGAATCACTTACATCGTATACTAACCAACTTTAGTGACTTGGTTAGTTTACTGAACTCTACTTTTTATTAAATCTATTCTTTGTCTGCCAGTTTTGTCAGTTAATCAAATAATACCCCTATTCCAGTTCAGATTTATGCCTGTCATCAGATACTCTATTTAGTTGCCATTTGTCTTTAGCTTTCTTTAATCTGGGACATCTCTGTAGGCCCTCTCTGTCTTTTAAGACAAGAAATACATTGAAAAATATATTTCCCCTGTCTTTAATATAACATTGTGCATTTCAGGTTTGTCCAGTATTTCTTTATGGTTAGATTCAGATTGTACATTAATGTGTGGGTGTTGTTGTATAGTTCCCAAATTATCACCTCTGAAGATGCTTGATAGTCATCTGTCACTTGCTGGTGATACTAATGTTGATTATCCCGCAAAATATCTGAGTTTTTCACTGTTTACCCCCCCCACCCCCGCCCATAACTAGTAAGTGACTTCTGGAGAAACACTTTTAAGACCACGAAATAGATTGCTTTTTATCAAAATTTCCTCCTTGACCTAGCTATTATTTGTGATTCTTTTCTGATTCAACTTTTACTCTGGTAACCAGAATAAATGACAATTTTGCATTGATTGAACTCTTATCTTCCTTACCAGTCAGTCTTGGACAGTTGAATGCAAAGAACTTTCCCTTCTTTCCCATTTAGTTAACTACTGATTATGCTATAGACTCTTGAATTTCAGTATTTTCTCAACACTTTATAATTTAATACAGTACTTAACTATTTTGGTGGCCAGATACTTGAGAATTAACTAGTGGGAGTGCATTCAAACTCCATGTCCTTTTGACATACCTAATCATTTCTTGTGTACTTCCTTTCTGGTAGAGCAAAAACAAACAAACAAAAAAATAACCAACAAAAAAAAAAAACCAAAACAAAAACCAAAAAACTTTTTCAGTTTAATAATTCTGTGGTAACATGCAATGAAGTATTAGATGTTGGTTTGAATAATTTAGTTTTGAATAAATCTTATTTTAAAATCTTAGAGTTTTATGATTCAGTGGTATATTATAAATGGGCCATGCCAGAAAATAAAGCAATTCTTCTTCCCAACATGAAGCTTCAAGTTTGATTATCTTGAATATAGCAATCTTGACAAATATAGGTGGAATAGCTGAGACCCCAACTATATTTTCTTTGCTAGCATTGTTAAATATTTAGACATATATTTTTAAATATATAGGAAAATACTAGTAACTTAGAAATGTTACTTTTGGGCTACTTTTATATTTCATAAAATGTTTTTATTCAGATGCTCCCCAGTAATCTTTAGTATAACTTTATTATCACTTCACCTCCTTTAAAAATATCATTATTAACATATGTTAATTGTGCAAAATAACAGGTTTCTTTGTAATATTTTCATACATGTGAACTACTTCTTGTATAATTTTTCCAGAGCATAGGCATTTGCCTAGAGAACATTACAGTGAAACCTCAGTTATCAAACTCATTTGGTTCCAAATTTGTGTTTGAACACCAAGAAGTTTAAAAACCAAACATATTTTTCCCATGAGAAATAGTGGAAAACCAAATAATTGGTTCTGAGGCTTCCAAATTACTCTTACAAATTCATTTTTCCAGGGCTTTAACAAATTTCGCAATTTCTTTAAGTCTGTTGTGGTTATCACAGTTTTCCTTTTATTTAGCTTTACTTCTGGTATCACTAACTTTCTTTAGAACCATGGTTACATTTTTCACAAATAAAGTGCAAAGACCCCAAGAAAACAAAAAAACAGACCACAGCGACGAACGTCGTCGTGCACTGACATGGGTTCTGTGTTTTCTGAGCAAGCAAGAGTGGTACTGGGACTGAGCATCAGCCCTTTGCTTTCTGTGACTTACTCTTGGCCCATGCACGTTTTTTCAAGTTGGAATTTGGTTCTATTGTTGAGCAAAGTTACGAACACCGAGCAGATTGTTTTTTCAAACTTTTCTCTTTGAGTAGTGCAGAGTTTCAAGGTTGGAGTCATTTGCCAGCTGAGCTATCACTGTGTCTCAACTTTTGACTAAGTTATTTTTGGAGAAACTTGTTTTTGAAAAAGTTCTGTATGTGTTACTATCTTTAGAAATTTTCTAAGATGCAAGTACCTACTTACTTGCACTAGGACAATTGTTTTTTAAAACAATTCCTTATAACCACTTACTATATTGCTTTACATAGTTTTTAAAAAATTGATAACATTGTATGTATTCTATATCTGGTACTTGCAAGTCTCAGTTCGTATATTCAGCAGTAATCACTAAATTATGTAGTTTCTTGGCTTGCTTTTGTTAGGTTTTGTCAGATGACCTCTATAGATATTCATATGAGCAGTGACTGAGATTGCTTTAGGCTAATGAGTTTTGCCCAAATAATTCTTCGGTTTAAGAAACAGAATTACCTGTGATGGGGGAGATTTTATAAGTTCTCAGATTTATCTATTTTGGACAAAGAAAAATTTTGCATTTTACTGTGTTAATTGTGGTATTTAATATATTTAAATTACAAACTGTAAATTGTGGAATTTAAGAAATCCAGTAGGTGGCAGTCTTATCAAGAGAATTCTTAATACTCTGAACCTTTAACACTGTTGCTGACAAAGTTAATTTGCAGTATAGACATTGTTGTTTAAAGAAAAGCCTGCAAATCACATTTTTGGGCTTGTCTTCTGTAGGCAGCAATAAAGCTTATTTAAAACAACTTTATTACATCATACAAAAAGCACAATAATACATTGAACCCCGCCCAGTGTACTTATTACCCACATGGAATGACTTATCAGTATTCTGTGTCTTAAAAAAATTTTTTTTTGTTATGTAAGAAGTATGTTTGTGTGCATCCAAAGTTTTAAGGATAACCTCATATATTGATCCCTGACAAATTATACTGCAATTTTCTATCTCAATTCCTGTTTAGGCTAGTATTGTGTTATTTATTTCAGCACCTAGCACAGCACCTGCAATAAAGAGCTTGATAATTAACTACTTAATTGCTAGCATTTTCTGTGCTCTGTACTGTTCTATCTATGAAATTTAGGTATTGTTATCTTTGTTGAAATGGTAATGCTTTATTTAATATTCCCTTTGAAAGGAAAAAGTTATAGGCTGCTTCATGTTTTATGTTACAACTGATGCTCACTTAATTTTGGCTGACACAGGTGGCATTAGCAGTGGGCCTCTGAGAAGAGGAAGATGGATTCATTTCCCTCAGTTCTCTGTGTGTGTTTACCACAGGAGGACTTTGGTTTTTCAATTTTTAATCTTTTATTAGTGTATGTTTCAGTACATAATGATTACCTTCCTTGTGTGGACTTAACTCATCTTAATTATACTTTTATCCTTTTCCCTTCTGCCTCAGTCCTCTCCCTCTGTCTCTTGATTTCTCATTTAGGAAAGATCTGTCGCCTACTTCCTTTTATATTTTAATTTGCTCTTCATTTATATTTACAGTTTCTCCTTAGAACAGTGTGATATTTACGCTTGTATATCTGATTTTATTTTACTTAACATTATGGTTTTACTTAACATTATGGCATCAAAGTACATCCATTTTCCTACAGATGACTCACATTTATCCTTCTTTATGAGTAGTATTCCATTTGTGTGTGAGTACCACATTTTATCATCTGCTGATGATTGGATAGGCTGTTGATGGACACATAGGCTGTGTCCAAGATTTAGCCTTTATGAAGTGTGCTTTCATGTATCTAATATGATAGCGGAATGACTGTAATCTGAAATAAGTGAAGAGGCAGATCTAACCCTAATTATTGGAGAAACTTCAGCAAAAATGTTAAAACCAAATGCAGAGCTGGTTAGTCAAGCACTTGTGGTGTTCCCAAAGTGAAAGTGATCATTATTTCTGTCCTGACCTTTCCCTAGGTTTTAGTATTGCCACATGTAGAACTACAGTGAAATGTTTTCTTGTATTTTGTGTTCATTGCTATGGAATTTTAAAACCTTATTAAGTGTTTAAAATACTAGTATATTTCACTATCAAGCATCTACTTGGATGCCTTGAATAGATTGTTAACTATGTTTGATATTCAACAAAGAGAGAAAAAGGAAGGTAAAGTGATTTTGGCTTCGTAGTTTTATGTGTGCAATGTCATTCTGTTGTCCAGGTTTTGCCCTCATGTGGTTATGCTACTCAGAATGAAATAATGATAACAGTAAGCTGAGTACAATGATTAGATTTATTAATGCTCACAACTCAGTTTGCACTGAGTATTAGCCATCACTACTAGAAAGGAGAGATTTTCATGAATCATATTTATCTCACTTTAATTTGTAGGGATGCAATTAATTATACATATATTAGAAAAAATATTGCACATCCTTACTAGAAAGCAGTGATCATATACCATATGGAGCAATAGAGTTAAGACCCCCTGCTTGCATTTTGATTATTTATAGAGTGATTCAGAGATGTATCTCTCCTTAAGTCCTTAATTTGTACCTGCTGGCTTGCTGCAAAAACTATGTATTGAGAAATTAAAGTAATTAATAACATAATATACAGCACGGAGTGTTGATAGATACCTTGCCTTGTGTGTGTATTTCAAGAGTAAAAGATTTTCCTAGCCCAGGAGTACCAAAATCAGTTACCTGGAGCTTTTTTTCTCCTCACAGTTGTTTAAGTATGATTTCATACCACTAAAGTTGATGAATGGTAGAATTTGAATTTTTTTGGCTGATGAAAATTTTAAAGTTTTTAATATTTGTATTTTTAAATTTTTATGTTAGGGTGGTTATTTTATAATTTTCTTAGAATAAAATAAAATATAGGAAATAGGAAGATAAGGGAAAGAAAGGGAACGAGATCGTGAGATGGGATGGAGGTAGAAAGGGGAAAGGGAAGGAAAAGATAAGGGATGATAAAAATTGGATGTGTTATGTAAATATCGTGTACAGACATACAAAAGGGGATCAGAGGAAGATAGGGAAGGGAAAGAGGGCAAAGAAAGGAATTAAAATGTGTTATCTATATGTATCAACTCCCCACAAGGAATGTAGACCTGTATTACACACATGTACTGATAAACTCAAATAATAAAATTTTTTTATTAGTATATGTCTGTAGTATATAATAAATACATTCATTATGATGGTTGATCAAATTTGATGTTAACTATTTTGAGGGTTTTTTGCTAAATTTATTTAGCACTTACATATGCCTCTAGTAAGTTTTCACAGTTTTATTTTTTTAAAACAGCCCAATTCACTGATTAGAAGTTGTGTAGATGTCCGTTTGATTTGCATGTTTTATTTTCTTCTGCATCTATGAACTCTTTTAGCACAATCAACTGTTAAGTGGTATTAGATGTTCTAATAATTATTCTTACATCCTTTTCTGAAAATAAAACCTGTACTGTGCATAATACTTTAAAAGCTATTACATTATTTGTCCTCGTGATTTTTCTTTTTAAGGCATTTTTTTCCTTAGGAAAACAAGGTATTATACAAAAATAATCAGCATTTTCTCATAATCATTTCAAATGACAGTTGTTAGAGAACAATTACCATTATCAGGTACTTTGTGGAGTGGAGAATTAGAAGCTTCTATCTTGTCTCTCAACCTCTGGACCAGAACTTATAATGAATTAGGACAGACATTTCAACATCTTCCATTGCTGGCTTCCGCTGGCACTCAGTAGAAGTGAAAGAGTATATGTATGTAGTACTATTACCTTTTCAGCATCATATCTTAAAAAATACTTTTCATATGTGATAAAAAATATATTGTTTCTTACCATATTTTTATAAGATGATTGATTCTGGATGACTTAGAGCTCATTTGGTTTTTACCTTTTTAAATTTGAAGTACTTAGACTTACTGGAAATTATAGTAATAGTACAGATAGGCTCCAGGTAACATGTTACATAACCACTATACAATATCACAGCGGGAAGAAAATTGACTTTGTTACAATCTACAGTCCTCTATTGGAACTCTTTCTGAATCTTTTAATCATAGTCATTTAGGGGAACAAAATTCTTAACCTACCATTTGTCCGGTATGAGTTCATATTCTCTAAAAATCGAAGAATGAGTTTTAGGAACAACAGAGGTTAAGAATAGAAATATTTATTGAGAGAAAGAAAGCTTCTGTCTGAGAGAGAGACAGAAGGGGTCCTGAGTGGGTTGCCAAAGATTCTGTATTTTCTAGGGATTTTTATAGAGTAAAACCATGAGATGAGGTGGGTTAAGGTAGGGAAAACTGGGAACTCACAAGGCAGATGGGCATGAGGTGGGACTGAACTATGATCAACCAATCAGATTAATTGTTCAGGTAGAATTGACCAAATTAGGGACAAATGGAGAAGCAAGTCACATAGCAAGTAAGCATTCTTAGGGATCAGTGACTCTTCCTATAGGGGGTTAGGATGGTGACTTCTGGCTTCTCAGGGTGATCTATACCTAATCCCTAATTTTTATACTTAAAGTATGGTTGCATTTGTTTTGCCTTGTGTCTTGAGATCTGGTCCACAGCAAGAGGTGTATGTCTCCTCCAAGCTCACTTGGTCCTCTTTGCTGGCTTCCTTGAGGGCCTATCCCTGTCTGACTGCCTGTAATACTTTTAACTAGCTCAGTTGCCTGTAACAATAGTATGCTTCTATGGTAGTAATTTCTTATTTTTTTGGCTTAAGAGATTTGTATTTGTAACCTAGGCTATGCAACTAGAAGAGATGAGATATCTTAATTATATTCTGTATGCCAGTTATCAGTTTATTGCCTCTTGGTTCCACATCTACCCTCTTAACAGATCTACATTACTGGAACTTTATATATATTCTTTGTGTAGCAAGCACGATACTCAGTTTTGACAGTAGAGGGTGCTGGGAAGATAGGGTTTGTCTTTCCAGTTCAAATGTGCTGATTGTTTCTTGCTTTTGCATTAAGTCATGCTGTTCCTCAGCTATGCACACATTTCCCCTGTAAGCTCGTAACTTTGGTTCTGGCTCAATGAGGGCTTGTATAGCCTTCCTGATGTAGAAGCTCTGTGCCTCAGACCTGCACCCTTGCTTATTGAGCCCTGATTTTCTTTACTCATTTATCTTCCAAACTTGGCTGCCTGTACCCCAGCTTTTCCTGAACAGTTCAGCAAACTTCTTTACAATGCACAGAGCTGCACTCATGCCTTTTCCTAGGAGTTCTGAGCACTACCTTTAGAGAAAGGACCTTTCCCCACCTTCCAAGTTTACTTTTTTATTGGGATACTTTTCTATTCTTTTTTTTGGTAAGTTACCTTTCTATTATAGTTGATAATTCTATTCAGTAAACTTTTCCTGTTCATATTATTATTGTTTTGTCTCTTGATTGGACACCTGATATTATCTAATTGATATTAGATATCAATTGATATTATCTAATTGAAATAGTATCTTAATGATATTATCTGATATTATCTAATTGAAATAGTATCTAATGATATTAACTAATCCCACTGATAAAGTTCCTGGTATTCTTTTTGGAAAAACCAAACAAGTCAACAAAGCAAGTGGTTATTTTAGATTCATAATAGTGACAATAATAGTAACTGCCATTTAATGACTGGTCATATGGTTATTCCATTTTAGATGTTTAATGCACAGTCCATTGCATACTAAAGTAGAAAACAATGAAAAGTGGATTATGTCACTTCTTTCTTTATTTCTTTTGGTGGCAGCCAAAGCTTGTTATTTTGTTATATAAAACTGTTTTATAACCTTTTTGTAGAACAAATTTTGTACATGGGTAGTAGATTTTAGATTATCTTAGGCATCTATTTTAAATTGTTTTCTTAGTAAGTAGACTAGGAAATCTTTGGGAGACGCTGTGAACCTAAGGCCTGTGTATTAAAAGCCTCATTACTAGCCTGTGGTGCTGTTGGGAAACGGTGGAACCTGGGGGGGGGGGGTTAAATTCACTGGGGTGTGCCCTTGAAAGGGATATTGGGGCTTAGCTCCTTTCTGTCTCTGCTTCCTGGTTAGCATGATAGGAACAGGCTTCTGCATATTCTCTTGCCATGATGTACTGTTGCCAAAAGCCCAAGGCCACAGGGCCTACTGACTATGGACTGAAACCTCTAACACTGTGACTCCAAATAAATGCTCTCCCTGACTAGGTTGATTGTTTCAGGAATCTGTTTTAGTAGTACAAAACTGACTAATACGAGGGCAGGCAAAGTTTCCTGGATGTTGAATGAAGAAAGGAGTACCCAGTTTTTAGATCTTACTAGCCAGTAAGTATATATCGTAGCTTTCCATTAACCACTCCACAGTTTACCCTGAGCACCACTTGGACAACGTGTGTATGTGTATTTACATGCTACTCTGAGTGTTGCTCAGGCAGGTCTCATTTTAACCAGTTGATTCTTACATTGAATAAATTCGATGAAATTGTCATTTTATATTTGTTATAAAAATTGATGAAAAATATGCAATTTTTGGTCATCCTGTATTTAAATAAATTGGACTGGTAAGAGAGGTTTAATGATGCCACTAAAGGTAGCAGAGTGAAAATTTTAAGATCAAAACTGTTGAGTGCCCTTACCTATCTGGTTTTGAATCCTGGCTTGGGCAAGTTACTACTTTCTCTGTGCTTCTGTTTTTGATCTCTAAATTGTGAATTGGAAGTAATGTGATATAAAGCATCGACTTGGAAATAGTCCACCATCATGATAAGAGGCAACAATGAATAGAATGTATAGAGTAGAGCAACATTCTGTTTCACTGTAGAAATAACCTTTAAAGATTTGAGTAAGATATACATGGAATTGTGAAGAAATAGGTGACTATGAGAATATTCACACTGCTACTACTTAGTGTGGATTCTATATGCAGCCAGAGGAGTTCAGGGAAGATGAACTTTCTATGTAAATAAGAAAAGTTATTCAATATAAATAGTTAAATAAGTTCAGTGTCTCAGAGGAAGTGACTGGCAAAAATTGCACATTGTAAAAGAACTCTTAGCTGTTTCAAAATATGGAAAATGCAAAGGACAAAGTATTGAAAGCTGATCCAAACTTAAGGTGTATGACAGTTTGTTAAGTTATGGAAAAGGTGTTTACTCCATATTGCCAATTATATGAGAGAGCCACAAGCACTGTTCAAACTACTCTTGGTAAAAAACTTGTAAAGGTCACAGAACAATCATTTTTTCCATTGATACAACCACCCTGCACATTTTCAGGTTTTGTATGGATTTTATGATTCCACACTACTGTGCATGTTGAAAAATGTCTGTATCTTTCCCTACCTGATCTCTTTAGTAAGAAAGGGAAAAGCTCATTGACTCTTTATAATAGGAGACTTTCCTAACTATATGTTTGTATTTTTAGTCTGGTAAGGATGAGCCTGAGTAGGATTATGATTTTTACAAAATCATTTTGTTACTGTGTTTTGCATATTGTCATGAAAAACTGGTTAAAGATTTTTTTCTTTGAAGTTCTGTTTATTCCCTTCTGTTGTGGCATCACTTTCATTTTTAACACAAAACAGTCCAGTAAGAGACAGTATTTTTAAATTGATAATTGGTCAGATGTCCCCATTCTTCCTGTGTGTTACCTGTAGCCTTCCCAGAAGTATTGGAGTGCCTGTTGCTTTGCTGGGTAAAGGTAAAGGTTAAAAACAACGTTCCTCTTGTAGGACATTAATAAAACACTTTCCTCGTTTTTCCCTACAAGTAAATCTACAGATGCTGCATTTGTGGTATTAGGGATAACTTGGGGTTAAAGTTTAATAAAGCTCTATTTTGAGTTAAAAAGTTATTGTTAGGGAAGTGGAGTTTTTCTTAATGAGAGTGGTAATTATAATAATGATTCATGGTTGAGAATTGTTTTACAGCTTACAATGCATTTTCACTGAGTTTTTAAAATTTTCCATTAACATAAAGAAGATATAAGCAACTAATATTTGTAATTCAGACAGTTTTTCTCCTGATAGCCTATGGGGGTGGCAGATGATAATGTAAAAGACCATATAGTTAAAATTTTTTTATTATTACATGTTTATAGAATATAATGATTTCATTCATTATGGGGTATTGCTAAATATACATACCACACCTCAGTTTCTTTTTTTCCCACAATTCCCCAACCTCCCTTTTTTGCCAGCATCAGATTCATTTGTGTTTTACAAATCCTTATTAAGCTAATTGTCATATATACAAAATAACAGCCAGACTAACAGGCCAAAAAACATAAACATGTAAAACAGTAATATTAAACCAAGGCACGTTTTTAGATATATTATTTATGTTATATTATAATAACTTTTCTCTTTTTTCTCTGTTGTCTTTTATTTTATATTTTATTTATTTATTGAATTTCCCTTATTCGAACAACCATGAGATACTTAAGTTTGTGTGTCTAGTTTACTTCACTTAACATTATGGTCTCAGGGTACATCCATTTTCATACAAATAACTCAAGTTTATAATTCGTTATGGCAGAATAGCATTCCATTGTGTGTAAATATTGCATTTTCTTTATCCATTCATCTGATATAGCTATTATGTATTGTGAGGGTATAAACATGGGTATAAGTACATCATTATGGTATGATATCTTTAACTCTAGATGTGATATCTAGAATGGGGATAGCTGGTTCAAATGCAATTTCTAGTTTTAATTTTTTGGGGACTCTGCTGACTGGTTTCCATAATCATTGTACCTGTTTACACTCCCGCCACTAGTAAAAAGGTTCCTTTTACCCTGAAACCTGTCCAGCATTTTTATTGGTTGATTTCTTGATGATAGCCTTTCTGTAATGAGGTGGAATTTCAGTGTTGTTTTAATTTGCATTTCTCAGTGGCATCAGTGTTGAAACATTTGTCATGACTTGTTATTTGTTTATACATCTTGCTCTGAGAAGCATCTTTTTATTTCAGATGTCCATCTTTTCATTTTGTCTTTAAAATTAGGGGATTTAATTTTTTTGAGTTCTTTATGTGCTGTACATATTAGTCTTTAGAGGAGCAGCTTGCAAAACCTTTTTCCCATTCTGTTAGTTGTCTAACACCTGTGCCAGCACTACCTCTCTGTTGGTGGTTGGCTTAGCTGTGCAGAAACTTTTTAATTTGATGATTTATGGTATTTCTTGTGAAACCAGGGCTCTGTTCAGAAAGTGTTTGGTTTCACCTGTGTGCTCAAAGAGTTTTACATATTTTGTCTTCCAGAAGATTGTTTTTATTTTACTATGTAGATCTCTGGTCCATTTCCATTTTATTTAGTGCAAGATGAGAGATATGGCTGTAGGTTCCATGTTCAGCATGTGTGATACCCAGTTTCTCAGCACCATTTAAAAGAAACTACCTTTCTGCTAGTGAAAATATTTGGCCCCTTTGTCAAAGATAAGTAGTTGAGTGTGGCTGGAGTTGTTTCTGCATGCTCTGTCCTGTTCCATTGATTCACTAATCAAAAAATTTTTTTTATCAGTACTTTGTTTTGTTTTGGTTTGGTTTGGTTTTTGAGACAGGGTTTTACTATGCAGTTCAGGCTGGCCTTAAACTTACTTTTAGCCCAGGCTGGCCTTGAACTTGCAGTAATCTTCTTGTCTCAGCTTCCTGACTGTAGGGATTACAGGCTTGTGCCACCATGCCTGGCCCCTAAATTTAAATTGACTCACCACTATACCACCAATGCCTATTGAGGATTTTAGCATCTATGTTCATTTAAAACCCTGGCCTGTAGTTCTTTTGCTTGGTTGGGTTCTTTTCTGTATTAGAATTAGGGTAATGCTTACTTCCAGGAATGACTTTGGAAGGACTCCTTCCCTTTCAATTTTGTTAAAGTGTTTGAAGAATATTGGCTTTAGATCATCTTTAAAATTCTTATAAAATTCAGCAGTGAATTATATGTCATGACTTAGCTTTTCTTAGTTCATAAGGGTTTTTAAAAAATTATTTTTATTTCATTGATGAATATTGGATTATTCAGGTTTTTTGTATCTTCTTGGTTCATGTTGGGTAGTTCATATGTATCTAGGAATTTATCTATTTCTTCTGAATTTTCCATTTCATTGGAATATAGGTTCTCATAGTAGTTACCAGTGATTTGGAGTTTGGCAGAGTCCATTGAGATTTCACCTTTTTAATTTCTAATTGCATAGATTTGGATATTTTCTTTCCTTTGGTAAGATTGTCTGTTTTATTTACTCTTTCAAAGAACCAGTTCTTTGATTAGTTGATTCTTCATATTGTCCTTTTTAGTCTCACTTAGTTTGTTCTAATCGTCATAATTTCTTTCCTCATACTAGCTTTGACATTGGATTATTCTTGTATTTCTAGGACCTTGAGGTTCATCATTAGATTGGTTGTTTGAGTTTGCTGTTTTTCTGATGCTGTAAGCTTCCCTTTTAGGACTACTTTCATTGTGTGGCATAGATTCCAGTGTGTGATACTGGCATTGTTTGATTTTGAAATTGTCTGATTTTTTTTCTTTAATTTCATCTGTGATCCCTTGATTATTTAAGAGAGAATTACTGAATTTCCATGTGTTTTCAGTTTTTGTGGTGTATTTTGCTATTGCTTTCTAGTTTCATTGCGCTATGATTTGATAATATGCAAGGGGTAATTTTTTTTTTTTTTTGCATTTACTTAAGCATGCTTTATGAGTTAGTATGTGACCTATTTTGGAGAAAGTACCATTTGCTGCTGAGCAGAGTGTGTACTCTGTTGTTGGATAGAACACTCTGGAGATATTAAGTTATTTGTTTGGAGGTCTGGCTTATCTCTGGTATTTCTTTGTTGATGTTTTGTCTAGTTGATCAGTTTGTCTGACAGTGGAGTATTGAGGTGCTCCATTAAATTTGTACTGGTGTTTATCTGATTTTTCATGTGCATTTGATCTAGCTACCTCTGAAAAAGCCCCACCTGTGACTACATGAGGATTTGGGAAGATGTCTAGACACAAGCTATTACAATATTTAGCTCACCTAACTTTTTATTAGTGTCTTCTGGAACATTTTGGTTATTATCTCCATTACCTGTTTAGTTATATTTTCTGTGATCCTGCAGAGTACCTCTTTCATCTGTTTGGTAACCTCTTCTATTTTTTCTGAGTAATTCAATTATGTGGTTTACCTCTTCAAAGCCCCCTGGATTGGCTTCAGGGGTGTTGCAAGTTTTGAGAGCCTATTTCTTTTTGCTTTGTCTTCTGTATCTCTACTGATTTTGCTTGTTACTTTTGTTTTGAGCTGAGATTTTTAATACTTACAGTATAGAAACTTTGTTGCTTTT
The DNA here is from genome assembly GCA_004027295.1 of Dolichotis patagonum. NCBI lineage: Eukaryota > Metazoa > Chordata > Mammalia > Rodentia > Caviidae > Dolichotis > Dolichotis patagonum. The sequence continues at coordinate 14,353 of PVJX010018668.1, forward strand.
CAGTGATATATTTTGGATGTGACTAGGTATAATCCTTGCCACAGCCCCCAGATCCAGCCACATTGGTTAATTTGGGAGGGTAGTTAGCCCAACTGCCTAGTTCTCTGGGAAAGTACTCTAGTGTTGTTGATGTTGCCAATGTAAGTGTTGGTTTATAGAAAAATAGCAACAGTTGTGTGACCCTGTTAAGACAAATGGAATATTAACCTACAAGAAGAACAAATTATGTACCACCTGTAATCCTAAGAGGAAATCTGTAACTATGGTATAAACATTAACACAATCCAGGTATTGATTTACAGCTAATGTGTACTAAATGCAGCAGATACACGTTCACTAATGAATTCAGTAGTGATTCTACAGAGTTAAGCAACTATCAAAAGATCAGAAAAGCTTATTAATGATACAAGATTTGGGACTGGAGGAAAGTAAGAGGCAAACTTTGGAACCTTTATGATACGAGAAGGAAGAGAGAAAATTGGTACAAAAGGTCTTATTGTGGAATAGAAAGATGTTTCTGCATTAGTAAACTGGTGAAGAAAGTGGGTAAGGAACGAAGAGAAAAAGAACCTAAACTTAACACAAAAATACTAAAAGAACACCCACATTCACAAAAAACAAAGAAACAAAGTAGAAAAAAATAACTGAAACTAAAAACAAAAACAACAAAAAGAAGTTTCTCTGCAAGTTTGCATGTGTGCTTTTTTCCCCCAGGATATATAATTTTGGGGCAACAGCTATATCAAGACCTGTCTGCTCATGGACGTGGATAAAGAAGGCCCTCAGATCCCAGATCTGTGCTGGATGCAGGCATCCACAGGCAGTAGGATTAGGGCCACATTATCCATTCTGTGACTCTCAAATGTAGAGCAGTTAAGGCTGAGCACAGAATCTGGTTGTGAGGTGTGGGACTTTTGTGCTTTAGCTTAAAACCCTTGACAGATCTCTTGCCAGCCTCACCACAGCTCCTTGACCATTTGTGTTGCCTGTGCCTGTCTCACACCCTCACCCAGTCGCTGTGGATACATAACCCTGGCAGCCCTAGATTGAAACCGACCTCTGGCTGCTCCAAATTCTGGATTCAAATAGCCCCTCTCTGGAGTGGTGTCCTACCGAGCAGTCTGCTTGAGGTAAGGCAGGCAAGCTTGGGTTGGAGTCACTTACCAGCTGTTGCAGCTCACAGCATTTACTTGTCTGGTCCACTGCTGTGTTTCTCCTTGAAGCCCTCTGGAGTCCCCCTTTTACCTTGTCTGTGTAGGGTCTGCCTGTCTGTCTTATGAGCCAAGTGCCACAAGGGAAGACAGTGCTATGCCCCTTCCCTGTTTCTGAGTTGTGTTCTACTTTTTCAGTTTCTCTGTTGGGTTTAATATTCCTGTCAGATCTTTTTTGCTTCCCAGGGATCTACTTCCCTCCTTTATTTTTTCTTCTCCAAGTTGTTACTTTCCAGGGTTTGGATTCTGAATCTCAGGTTGATTTGAAGACCATATTTTGTTGTGGTAGGGATAGGTTCAGATTCTAGTCCTGTAACTTAATAGCTGTGTGGTTTGGGCCAATCACTTCTGCTTCCTGAAAATCATTTATTATTTGTTGTATGCGGGTTGTTTTGAAATACAGATACAATTATATGGTAGTATCTGTCTTGAAACATTCAGTAAGTGGTGGCTGATATAATCACTTATTATTACTAAAGTGATAATGTCATCTTACTTTCAGGTTTGATTTCAAATTTTGGGTTAGGTCAGCTGTTTCTATATGACAAATAATGTGTGTCTCCTCCCTCCTTTAATATTCAGTACTTCCAAGTATCCTGGAACTTACCATATTAGATTGTTATGGTCTGTTTACTTTCTTCCTCTATTCAGTTGTGAACTTGAGAAAATCAGTGGGATAGCTGTATTTTTTTTTTTAACCTTACTTTGGAGTTAATAGTCCAGGTTGAATGACTGAACCTTTTAATACTCATATTAGATGTTTGTGTTACTAATAATATCTAAATCCTGACACATTATTCTTAATAGTTCTTGCTGGTCTTATTGGAAGCCTGATGTGCTTTAATGAGGTATAATTTTGGAAATGACTAATACAGTTTGGTACAAAAATTATGTAATTTTAGTGCTTGGAGCACTAAAGTTCATATATCACACTACTTCTGTTTTTTAGAAGAAGAAACAGGCCCAAGTGTGCTAGGTACTTTCTCTAAAGCCACAGTGTAAATTGGTGGCAGGATATTTTATGAGTCAGAAAGAGAGCAGTACATCAGAGATCATCGAGCTAGGGTGATAAGTATTGCCATTTCAGGAAAATCCAAACTTCTAAGGGTCCTTTTGTTGTAGAATTTAATATGGGAATATGATTTGACGAAATTTGATCCATTTTACTTGGCAGTGCTTGAAAAACAAAACTGTATAAAAGTTTAGATTTTCAAAAGAAGCAGAAAAAAAGTAGAGGATAAATTTTAAGCAATTACCTTTGGTTCCAAAAGGGCTGAGATAGATGGATGAAGTTATTATTTTTAAAATATATAGCATGTTAGTATTTGTTAACTTATTACAGTGAGTATATAATATTTTTATAACTTGAAAGCTTTATGATACAGAAAATTGTTGTTCAAAACAAAAACAAAATCCTAGGAGAGGTGCAAGTTAAACGAAAGTATGTAGGAAACAAATTAGTCCTCATTGGCCTTATGTGAGGAGACCAAATTTATATCTGAAAAAGAATTAAGTCTTCTATTACTTAGCAAAAATTTAAGGCAATAATAAGGTAGACTGCTTGTTACCTGGGAGATCCTAGAGGTATGTAGTAAGCATAGTGAAATGCATAGTAGAGTAAAATTATGTTATAGAAGATAGTATTTGGTTTACTAGTACAATAATATGGTTAGAAAGTTATCCTTGGAGCTTGTGAACTTTATCATTCATTATATGCATGATCACTTTTCAGTGTCAAAAGGGAGTGTTGAGCAAGTTACCCTCATGTACTCACTGAGGTGTATATTTACTAAACTTACTCCAATTACATTGTTCATTTAAGAGGCTGTTACTAGGAAAAATAAACCTTTGGAAAACAAGGAAGCAGGTGAAACATTGATTGGCCAACTGCAACTTTAAAAAAATTACTTTTATTAGTATATGTTTGCAGTACATAAAATAATTACATTCATGGTGGGGAGTTGGTACATATACATAAGACACCTTAATTCTTTTTAAGCCCTTTTCCTTCTCCTCCCTCCAGCTCTTGGTTCCCTTCCCTTTGCAAAAGATCTTTTTGTTTCCTACAAGTGTCTTTTTATTTTGCTCCTCAGTTATAGTTTGGGTTACTCATATAAGAGAAATCTCATGATATTTGACCATGTGTGTCTGATTTTTTTCACTTGGGGTCTGTGGTCTCATGATACATTCGTTTTCTTAAAAATGACTCAGGTTTATCCTTCTTTATGGCAGAGAAGAGCGGCCACTTTTGAAATTTAAAACATCTTATGTTTATTTACATTCTTTACCCCTTCAATAAAACACTACAGCATGTCTTAGGTGTTGGGAGACCATGATGAAGACTTCCTATCATGTGTGAGTAAGCGTTGTTTTGAGAGGGACACTCAGGACAGATTGTATTGCTTTTTGGAGCTACAAGATTGATTTAGTAGCAGCTTGAATCTGGGTAAATTGTTGAACTTTTCTGGACTTTGCTTTGCTTACCATAAAGGTAGAGTTAATGTAGTTAATGTAAAAAATACAAAAATCTTAGATTTGGTGGAATTTTAAAGCTTACCAAATGTGTTGCAGTATTTTGGTAGCATTGGTAGGGTTCCTGAAGCTTTTCTAGCACCAGAAAGCATGTTGATTGTATATTCACTAATACAATAGCAGAGAACACAGTGTTTTGTTCTTACATTTTAAAACCTCATATTTTATTTAGCTGGATTCCCTGATTTTGATCTATATATTTCTAATAACTATAGGCAAATAAAAGCTCTTAGCTCCCTAGAAACAAATTCATATTGCAGTACCATAGCTTTTTTTTTTCCAGTCAACAATTTATGGCCATTTTCATGGCAGTTTCTGACCTTGGTAATATTTTACACATAAGATCTAAGAACTTTGATAATTCATTTCTGTGATTTCTGTGTGATTTTATTATGTATCTTAATGAATTTTATTTTTGGTCTTCCTATAACAAAAAAATCTATTTGTAATTCAAAGTTAAGATTGTATAATTATTAAGAAAGCATTTTGCTCTCTGGGCTTCCATATATTCTTGATACCTTATTTCTCCTTTTTTCCCCCCAATATTTTCAGATGTTTTGGAATGTTATTAAGCCCAGGTCGAAACGTGAAGAACAGTGACATGCATTTACTGGATATGGTAATGATAATCTTAAGCACTTTAACCAAGTATAGATAGTAGTTATTTTATATTTTTAAAGTACATTCTATTTAAAAAGCTTGTCATATTGTCAGAATTGTTTCTTTTTACTGCATATAATAATAATTAAATTTGGTAGCTGTTTAAAAATTACTTAAGAGGGAGGGATTTAGGAAATTTTCAACCAAAACAGTCATGCAGTTTGAAAGCAAATAAAAGGATAGTATTACTACAGTGTCCATCTTTCATCTGTTGGACGTCTTCAGAAGATGTCTTTTCTTTGAACTCAAAATAACAAGAATATGATTATAACAAGTATCTCCAAAGTGAATATAGTGCCTTTCATTTTTTTAATGCATTATTAATTTGAGTGTTGTGATGATGCCTGTTTTGTTTAATGCATTCTTTTTCTGAACTTCTGGATTATCTTTTCCTAGCAAAATATATTTAAAGTATTCACTTAAAGAATGTCCTTAAAAAAAAAGAATGTCCTTAAAAGGTAATATGTATATTCAGGAGTTAGTATTTGATGCAAAAGTGGTAACTTTTGCAGTATTAGATACACCTTCTAATATTGCAATTAATGAAAACATTTGCTTTGTGGTTTAGAAATCTTATAGGAAATGGTCATTTTAGAGTAAGTATAATGTTCCTTAGTGAACTGAAAATTTTTATATTTAGTAATAATAGATACTACGTGTTTTTCCTTTCAACTGTGCTTTGTAAATGTCAGTTAAATATCACTAATTATGTCAAGTTTTTCTTTCAGTTATTTCATAGCAATATCAACACTGATCTAATAGTACCAGAATGCTTTCTTTCAGATGTCTTGGCACCTGCTTGTGTGCCAAGCATTGTATAAAGTGCTGGGGTGAGAGATATGAGTAAACCATAACTAGTTACATCTGTGGATTCATAGTCTTGTCATAGAAACAAACCTTTTAAATATGTAACTACAGTAACGGGTGCCGTACTCTGTGCTCTCTTTGTTGGACCAATGAATAATGGAAACATAGAGGAAACACTGCCTTTATAGGTGAAATAAGGACAGTGGTTACATTGAAGGAGAAAACAAATTAGTTATTGATCTAGTCATCTCTGCAACATACCACTAAAGAGTGTGGTTTTACCCAAGGCCAGCCATACTATTTTGGAGTTGTGAATGTTCCATGAGTTGCTATTTTGGGAACATTGGGGCAATAAAAACTTTTAAGATCCTGGGTCCATCCTATATTATGATCTTTCAGAATTTAAAAGATTTAAGATGATTGACTGATAGAGACTTGTCTATAAAGTCTAAATCAGGATTTATTTATTTATTTTATGAGATATCTTGCTACGCAGTTCAGACTGGCTTTGAGCTTACTTTGTAGCCCAGGCTGGTCTTAAATTTGCAACAATCCTCCTGCCTCAGTCTTCCAAGTGCTGGGATTACAGGTGTGTGCCTTGATGCCTAACTCATTTCTGCTCTTTGCTAGACACGCCCAAATGTCATGCAAAATTGAAAAAAAATCTTTTACCACATTATTCCGATAGACTTTGAAAAAATATGTAATTACACTTAATTTAATTTATGAAACTTTTCTATTTGAACAGTTTTTAAGCAATACAAGTTTTTCCTTGAGAATATTTTCTAATGAGCAATGTGAACTGTGACTTCTAGTTTAATAAATCTATAACTGTAGTTTAAGATCTTCATGAAAGAAAATCATACATGAAGATTTTTTTTTCAGTAATATAGACAGCTATAAACACACATAAATAAAATCACATAATCCCAAAATTAATGTAGGGGGGGTGCAAGTAGTAGAGACTGAATTTTCTTCCAATAATGACAGCATTATTTGTCAATGAACTTGTAGTATAAGAATAAGGATAAAAGTTTTTTGCCTATAGCTATGATGTTATCAGGAGAAGCCTAACAGTAATTTCCAAAAAAGGCAGAAAACTCAGCAGAGCCAGTTTTCTTGGAACTGGATCACAGTTTAAAATTTAAGACCTACTACCCTGTACTTCTCCATGTATTCTCTCCCTTTCACTCTCAGTATCTGCCTTTGTTTTTTGCTTACATGACTTTATAGTGTTTTTTTACATTTATTTTCTCCATTTCTCTTTTACCACTTACCAAATTTTTAATACTCTGCTATTCTTTACGTATTTTTCCTGCTTTACAATTTTATAGCAGTTTTATATGTGACTGTCACAGCCTGACTTCTCAGTAAACATGTTCAGCTTTCATTTCTAACTTCCCACTTTCCTTGATATGGGTTAATTGAAAGAGGGATTTTTATGCTTTGTCCAGTTCATCCTTTATCTTTTTGGACTCAAGCACAGCAAAAGTTCTGGTTCACAGATGCTTTAGAATCCGTGGGTCAGAAATCCATTCCTGTTTTGAATATGGACTTGATTCAGAGGGAAGGTGGGAGGTTAAGGGAGTGTGTGTGTGTGTGTGTGTGTGTGTGTGTGTATGGGAGGGGAGAGAGACAGAGATATTGAGGGAGATAGACTGATTTTGACTGATTTTGAATAGGTTGGAGGTGCTGAGGAAGGGTTCATTTACAGATGACCTTGAGTGTACTTCATCACTGGAATGCAAGGGTATCAACCCTAGAGCTATGCAATTTGATTAGTGAATTATTTCTAATATCCTAGGAGAATGTATCTGGTCATTACCAAATGACTGGCACAATTTTATAGGGATTCAGAGAAGCATCTACAAGGGGTGATAGTGTAAAAAAAGATTTTGTGGTAGTTTGACCCTTCTGGCACTCTGTTCATGCTACGTGGAAATACAGAAAACTCAGAGTACTGTAGATGTTTTCCTTTTGGATATGTGTGTATTTATTTGCTTTTGTGTAGTTTTCTCATGGGGAACCCTTCATCCTCCTCTCCCTATGCAGTCTCTATGTGGCTTTGCTTTGACAGTAGTACTTGCTAACTTCTTTAGGAAGAATAAAGTATTTGATATCAAAGTCTTAAAATGGAGGCAGTGAAGAGGAAGAAGAGAAGGGAAGAAGAAAGTCACTTTAAGAAAATTTAAGTATTGATTACAAGCTAATGCTAGTTTCCTGAGATTGATCTATGATTGTAAGAACGTGTATGAGTATCTGACATATAAAAAATGCACAACTAATATTTAAGGTATTAATTGCTATAAAGTAAACTTAATTTTAAGAGTATATTAAAATTTAAGAGTATATTAAAAATTAGAGCATCAAAAGACAGATACTCCCTTTCTACTTCTTGATTGGCTATTAATTTAGTCTTTCTTCATTTAATTCTTACTGTTTTTGTGGGGACTACATGCATCTTCATATGCATAGATACACGAAATTTTGGCAACTAGCATAAGGCAAAGTTAAATGTAACTTTTTAGTTATATTTATATATAATATATATAACATATTTAATATTATGTTTTTGTGATTAAATATGTATGTGTATGTCTCCATTTATCTGAGGGATACATACCTTTATGTAGAAATTGTGTTTGAAGAAAGCTGTAAGGGGATATAATATTTAAAGAAATGCTTGTATAGGATTAAAAAATTTATAATGAAAATAAAGCCCCTGTTTAAGTATAAATCTAAATTTTAATAAGTTGGGTTCCTTTAAGTAAGATACAATGTAAAATGGTGATTTTATTGGCATACAAATTATTGCTGATTGCTGTTTTAACTTTTAGGAATCCATGGGGAAGAGTTGTGATGGGAGAGCTTATGTTATTACTGGCATGTGGAACCCTAATGCACCGATATTTCTGGCACTTAATGAAGAAACACCAAAAGGTGACTTTTCTTTTAAAAACATTTTTTATTATCATTTAAAAATTTTTTATATTATGAGCAGTCTTATATTTTTAAAAAATTCTGATGCTTATTTAAAATAAAGATACTCTTATTTAAAATTTGAGATTGCTTTTAATACTCCATGCTTCCATGAAGAACCTTTAACATTTGAAAGAATTTCTCCAAAAGACATGAGTTAATTTGATTAGATTACGCAGAAGGCATTTGGGTTTTGTGTTTCATGTATTCCTATAGAGTTGTTAAAAGCAAACAAGTGCTAGAATTTTGCATATCTTTGATTATTGTTTTAACTTTTTATTTTAGAGATTATATTTTTTATGACTTTTTATAACAAATATAACGTTATAGTTTTATAACTTTATTTTAGAGATTATATTTTTTTGCTTACTAATTAATCATTTTTGTCTTTTGATCTTTGAGATTGTAACAGTATGTATTAAGATTTCATTTGTAGGAAGCATTTTTTTCCCCTAGTTTTCTACCTTTTAGTTTTGACAGAAATTTGTAAATACTAAATAGTAACATTTATTGTTTTTTCCATTATCTTTTTAATTACTACTTTATTCAGGTATTTGTTAATTGCCTTTTTTTTTGCCCCTTCATCATCTGCATTTAAATGGAATTTAAGGTTTTACTTGCTGAGTCTTAGTCAATCAACCACTCTACATGCTTATTGTCATTCTACTATTTATATTTTGAATATGATGAATCAATTTGTACTATCTTTGCTTTTATAATACTCAGTTTATACCCACAGGAGACTTTTGGCTAATAATTGGTGAATATCACTATAGAAATACAATGTTAATGAAGAATATTAAAATTATATTTTGTTTTCCTTAGGGAAAGTGTTTACCAGTTGAATAAATATCGTGTTTTTGATCGCATAATAAACTCTAAAAGTAAAGGCTAAAAAGAGAAAAAAATATAAAACTTAGCTTTTTATGTTTTAGCAATAGAGAATTTTTATACTCACAGTTTATTTTAGGGGACCGGCTTGTAAACTTTTTTCTTAAAATTATTCAGAAAGAAAATACAGAAATGAGAAAAATAAGCCAGTTGAAATTGTTGAAGAGGGACCAGGGTCGTAGTTTAGTGGCATAAGCGCCTGACTGGCAAGCACACGGTCAATACCTGCTGCCACCCCCAAAAAAAGTAAACAATAAAATATAGGAATTTCAAATACCAACTTGTAAAAGTAGCTTTACCTGTTTTTAATGTAACGCATAATTCAGTTTGATTTTGTGTTTTAATATATTTAATCTCATGAGATTTTTGTTTGATTAAAATTTTATAATGTTATATTACAATAATATTCAGGTCTTAATTATGTGTTTTAAATTTGAATTATGTGCTTTAAATTATTTTATAAGGTACATAAGTGTGTTGCTTTAAAATTTGCAATTGGTACCCTCAATATTATATAGTATTCATAGAATTCATGAATCAAATAACATGTAGTTTTTATGAAAGAAATTTAGGCCCCAAGAAATGAAATATCTTAGATCTTTTTACTGCACTAAGATCTAGCTGAGTAATATATTTCATGTCTTATGTTACTCTTTTTTTACTTCTTTTCATTATTCCCTTTAAAGTCTTCAAGGACAGGTGCAATGTCTAGAGAATCTTAGTGTGTCTTAAATTGACAACTATAATGCTTATATCAATCAAAGTGCATGTGATGAATGTAAATGTTCTGCAGTGCCTTAAAAATACTGTTGAATGTCTCTTCTAGTAGTGGGCTTATTTAGATTTTTTCATTAAGAACTAAAAATTGTGGACTAAGTAAATTTCAGAAATACAAAATGATATGGAATGATCAGGCTATAGGTTCAAAAACCCCTGTGAATATCAAGCAGGTAAATAAAATAAAATGAAATCCATGTTTTGATCTCTCCTGGTGGAAACCAGAGAAAACCCGTGGAAACCAGCCTAAAAGATTCTAGGCAAAAGTTAAATTTAATCTGTGGCTGAGTAAACATTTTGAATAGTAACTAGCATTTAAGTGGATAGCACTGTATTTCTGTTGGATCAAAGCACATGTCATGCCTCATATTTATGTATCATATGTATATGTGTGTACACATACACATATATACATTTATATAGAAACTTTGCATAAGTACTTCACTGGAGCTTTGATTAATGATTTCCTGAGGGTAAATACGTTATGAACTATGAGGGTTCTGATAGACCTCCAGGGATTTCTTTTAAAGCAAACCGTGAAATATCTGTCAATAACATTTTGCCTATACAAGTTTAACGTAGAGAAACTGTGCATCTCTTTTGGTTTGACAATTATCTGAAACAACTCATTAAACTAACCTAACAATTTCTGTTATCTCTTTTTTTAAGATGGGAGGAAAAATCTCTGATTTTTCCAGCATTTATTTAAGAAATTTGGTAGTTTTAGGGTAAAATATTTATTTATTTATGTGTTGCTGGAAATTGAATTCAGGGCCTTGTCCATGCTGGATCAGTACTCTACCACTAGGCCACACCCCCAGCCCAGTTTTCATTTATTTTTGTTATGGATCTGATTTGGGATATGGAAAAAGACAGCTGTTGAGAGTTTTGGATATTTGGAGTACTTGGTTACCTACTTAAAGTGTTATTTAAAAATATAGTAACTAATATAACGATAAGGAACCTCTATTCTTTCATTGTTTTCCTCTATTCTTTCATAAATGAGAACATGTTAATATTCTTAAATAATGAAGGAATAATAAAACCTAGGAAATTTCTACTACAGATAAACGAGTGTACATGACCGTGGCAGTGGATATGGTAGTCACGGAGGTGGTAGAACCTGTCCGCTTTCTCCTGGAGACAGTAGTTCGTGTGTACCCTGCAAATGAGCGATTTTGGTATTTCAGCAGAAAGACTTTCACAGAGACTTTCTTCATGAGGTTAAAACAGGTAGGACCTTTTTTTCTCTTCATGTGATAACATACTTTCTTTCATTTCTGATGTCAAGATAATTCTTTAAGTAGCAATAATAAAACTCAAAAAACCCAAATAATAATCAGAGTCAACCAGTAGGGTGAAAAATCTACATCTAGCTAATATACAAGTTTAAAAAACCCAACTATTGTAATAATTAATGTTGTTTTTTTTCCTTAAAAACCTGTCATATGACCTGTAAGTAGGAACATAATAGAAATACATAGTCTAACTATTAAAGCAACTTGTCTAGCTTTTATGTAATAGTTACATAAAAGAGACAGGATACAGAAATATCATGCACTGTATTGATAAAGTTAAAATGAAAAAAATTTCCAGGAAATATGTCATTGTCACAGTCATTTCTGCTTGCAGTATTAGGTAAGTTACATTATATGAATTTGTTCTTTGACTCATGAGTAAAATTATAAAGTTACTATGTTAAATAAAATTAAAATTTCCATGACAGTCTTAACTGGGCAGTATTAATATGTTACATACAGTTTTTGTTTTATAGTAAAGAAAGAAACAAGAATAGATAATTTGAATTCTGGTAGTGTCTTTTTTTTTATTTTAAAGAGGAAAAGACCCAATAAAAATGATACAGAATTTCAAAACAAGATGATAAGAAATTAACAACGGTTATTACATTGCATATTGTTGTCTTCAAAATAGTTGCTTAGAAGTAGTGTCAGTTTTTTTTGGGGGGGTTATGGGGGATTGAACTCATAACCTTGTGCTTGCCAGGCAGATGCTTATGCCACTGAGCTAAATCCCCGGCCCCAAAAGTGTCAGGTTTGTAAAATCAGGATGGAACTTCTGCTGAATGATAGAAATATTTTACATGTTATCTGTTACTACACTCACTTGCTCAAGTTTTAAAATACTTGCTGCTTCAAAACAGTAATAGTTGAAATGCAGTGGAGCAAAGAAAAAAAACACCAGCACAATGAACAAATATAGAAGCCACTTATCCATTTTTATATTAAAAAAAACCTATGGCTCAGGCCACATATACGTTGAAAGTATTATTGTTTTCATCTTTCATAAGATTATTGTAACTAGTTTGTCAGCTTTTATTACTGTGGACTGTTTCTTAGCATATTGTAATGAGCATTTTATGAGCAGTATTTAAAACTGCTAAGCATCTTTCAATATTTTGTCATGAGATTCTTTTCCTTCTGCCCTTTCCATCCCTCTGTTCGTCATGCTTTGCTTCCCTTTGTTTTGATGGTACAGTTGTTATCACTATCAAAGACTTTATCATTGTAAGCCACAGGATTATTTACATTTGCAAATCAGTCAATAAAGGAACTGTATAGAAAGTGGGCTGTCGTTATTTTAATAACTAAATTATTTTGATGTAAATTCTACATTTTAAAGATGTGGGAAAAAGCATGCATGCATGTTCTCTAGTATCCCAATGTATGTGAATATGTACATGTGGGTAAGTAAGGTGAATTATTAAATGTTTTCATATTTTAAAATTTTTCTGTATTGAGTAATGAATATCATGGAAGTTTGCTTAATAAACCGTTCAAAGTGCTACATAAGATTGTTTCATGTGAGTTAAAAAAATTAGATTCAGTTGTAATATTCAGCTTTTTAAAATGTGAAACTGATGTAAATGCATCTTAACTATGAAAAAGATGGTTTCTAACTTTAGTGTTATAGTCTATATTAAAGAAAAGTATGGAAATCTATGGAAAATAGATTATTGACTAGTCAGCATATGAAGATTTACCCCCTTAAGCTGAAATAATAAAAGTGAAAAAAGTAACATGTAGAGAAGTTAAATAAATTAACATTCATATGGATAATTATTACAAGAGCTGAAATTTAAAACTCCTTACCTTAAAACAGATTATGTAGCTGTCTGAAACAACACTAGCTGCTTCTCATAACTCCAGAAACCAGATTGGTTTGTGGCCGTTGATACTAATCTGGAGACATTGGTCCTGATTAGGCAACATTGTTATAAAGAAAAAATTAGGTTAGACTCTGATGGGATTCATGAAATGACCTATGAAAATCTGGTCTAGGCTATTACTGTTTTTGTTTTTTTTTGGTACAGGAGATCGAACTCACCATCTTGCACTTGCAAGGCAGGCGCTTATGCTGCTGAGCTAAATCCTCAGCCTCTATTACTGTTTTTTAAAGGATTCAAGGGAGCATGGTTTACTTTTAGTTTTGTGCAATTTAGACCAGACTTCTGGATATAACACTGTGGTTTTCCTGTCAACACATTTGATGGCAGTGTCCTGTCCACAAATTATTTTTTCATCATAGTATTCACATTCTCAAATGTAGCAGGACTTTATCTGTAGGCAGTGGAGAAAAATGAATACCTAATTTGTTCCTGACAAGTGTCCATTCAGGGCCAAATGGCATTTTCATTTGTTTTGCACTTACACAGAGTAAAGGGAGCAAGTAGCAAAGGATCTGAAACTAAGTTGTCTGGGAACATTTTCTCAAGAAAGTTATGTGATGTGAGATCTAACAGAGAAGCAAAAATCAATCAGGCGAGGGCAGGAAACAGGATGTGTACATGTCCAGAGCATTAGAAAGTTTAGAAGCAACAGAGTTGACCATGAGAGGAAGCTAGGTCTCTGATCATGAGAGATTTTATACTTCATGTTGAGAGTTCTTCTAAAAATCAACTTTAATATTATATAGTTAGCATATGATAAAGTGCCCATTTACATTGTACATTTTGTCAAATTTTGACAAATTTTGACAAATTTGACAAATGAGTAACCACCACCAAAATTCAGATAGCATTCTCATTATTCTTAAACATTCCAGCTGGATGTGATGGTGCATATCTGTAATCCCAGCTTTTGGGAGGCTGAGGCAGGAGTATTGCTGAGTTCGAGGTCAGCCTGGACTTCATAGTGAGTTTGAGGCCATTCTGAACTGCATAGCAAGACCCTGTCGTCAACAGAGAGAAGTTCCAATGCGAGCTTGGTGTGGTGGAGCATACCTGTAATCCTAGCACTTGAGAGACTAAGGCAGAAGGGTTGCTGCCAGTTTGATGCCAGCCTGGTCTATATAGTGAGTTTAAGGCTGGCCTGAACTACACAGGAAGACCTTTCTTAAAAAAAAAAGTTCCAGTTTGCCTATCCCAGCCAGTCCTCTCCAGGTTTCTGTTGTAGGTTAGACTTGTCTTTCCAGAGCTAATATAAGGGATCATATACTATTTAATTGTTTGGGTAAACCTTCTTTAATGTAACAGTGTTTTTGAGATTCATCCATGTTGTATATCAGCTATTCATTCTTTTTTTGTTGTTTTCTTTTTTATTAGTAAGTGTTTGGATTACATAACAGTTACATTTATCTTGGTACATACACATATTGCATGTTGATCATTTTTATTTCTCCTTCTCCTTTCTACCCTCCTGTGTCTCCCCAATCTGCAGATCACTTTCACATCTCCACAAAATCTACCTCCATGCTTATCACCTATCTTTTATTTTGCTCCTTATTTATATTTTAGGTTTCTCATATAAGGGAAACTGTTGATATTTACCCTGAGAATTACATACTATGTGATGCCACTTATATAGCATTCTTTTTTTGAGGAGGTGCAGGGGCTCGAACCCAGGACCTTCCTTTGTATGGATCTGTCACAATTTGTTTATTCATTCATCTCTTTGAAATTTGAGTTTTTTACTGTTTTGAGTTGACAAGTTGACATGTGTAAAGCTGCTGTATATAGATCTTTCTGCAGACACAGGTTTTCATTTCTCTTGGGTAGATACTAAGAAGTAAAATTGCTATGTGATATGTTAAGTATATACTTTATAAGGAAGTACTAAACTTTTTTCCTGGCTACTTCATTTTGTTTTCCCTACACTAATATGTAGGTGTTTGCATATTCCAATTTTTCTTCATCTTGCCCACACTTAGTACTGTCAATCTTTTAAATTTTAGCTATTGTTGCATGTATGCAAATACACCTCATTGCAGTGTTAAATTACATTGCATATAAAGTAATGATTTTGAGGTTTCTTGAGATCCATGCCATGTTGAAACAGGGTGCTGTGAAACCAAGCAACCAGCCCACTTCTCTGGTAAGCAGCCATGAACCTACTGGTGCATGGGCTGAGAATCAATCCCCTCTCCCCCTTAGCAAATGGGAGCCAGAGGTCTGAACATCTCTTGGGAGGTTGACCATATGCAATATAGCAAATAGGGGGTATTACCTTCTACCAACTCTTTGAAGGCAAATATTGTTATCACTGTTTTGCTTTGTTCTGATTAATTGTATTGCTCTAGTCAATATTCTGACTTGATAAGTTCTATAATGTTCTATATTTGGTTTGATTTTGCTGTACCTGATTGAAAGAACAACTATTGTGAAGATAATGAGATATACTATGGCACCTATTACTGTTATCCCGGTAACCTGTTGTGACATTCTGTACCAATTTCACTGTACTGTCTCAATTGGCTATGTTCTATCTTGTTCTGTTGTATTTCACTACCTTCAAAATTAAAAAAAGTAATGATTTTGAATAGGTTTTCTTATTATTATTGGTCATTTATATATTTTCTTTATAAAATACTTAAGTTTTTTGTCCATTTTTAAATTGTCTTCTTGAGTTGTTTGTGTATTCTGAATATAGTATATCTTTTGGCAGGTGTATGTTCCAGATATTTTTCCTTGACAGTAGCTTGTCTTTTTAGTTTTATAACAATGTCCTTTGGAATGGTGAAAGTTTTTAATTCTGAAGAGATTGTATTTAAGAATATTTTATTGTTGATACTTTGTGTGTCATGTATAAGAAATCTGTCTCTGTTCCAAGGTTGTAAAGATGTTTTGTGCTAGAGATTTTATAGGTTTGGGCCTACGGTTCATTTTGAGTGAATTTTTGTTATAGCATGCAGTAAGATTTGAGATTTTGTTTTAAACCCCCCCAATTGCATATATAGTTGTTCCAGACATCATTTGTTGAAAAGATTCTTTTTATCTATTGTATTAATATATATGAAATCATTTGATTATTGCTGTGTAGGTCTGTCTCTGGGCTCTTTCCCTTGATCTTTAGGTTTATTTTTATGCCTCTTTTCACTCAGTTCTGATGATTGTAACTTTATATACTATGTATTAAAATCTGATGTAAGTTTTCTAACTTTTTTCCTTTCCAAAGTTGTATTATCTCTTGGAAGTTTTTTGCATTTCAGTCTTATTTGAAAAAAA
Source organism: Dolichotis patagonum (assembly GCA_004027295.1). Taxonomy (NCBI): domain Eukaryota; kingdom Metazoa; phylum Chordata; class Mammalia; order Rodentia; family Caviidae; genus Dolichotis; species Dolichotis patagonum. The sequence goes on from PVJX010018668.1 coordinate 30,670, forward strand.
TGCTTTCTCCAATTTTGAAAGCAAATGCTTTGAGACTGGAGATTATATAGGGAAGAGGCATATAGGGAAGAGGTGCTATCTTAATGATCATAATCTAACCCATGAATGTGGCATATATCATTGTTCACCACCCCATTTTTTAAGCTGTTTAATTTCATTATATCATTTTTGATATACAAAATTTTACACATATTTTGTTAAATTTATCGTTTTAAAAATTTATTTCATAATTTTTTTGCACCTTTTTACCATGGTTACCTAGTATAGTTGACAAGTAAAATTGAATATATTTAAGGTATACAGTGTGATTTTCAGTGCATATATGTTATAAAATGATTACCACAGTCAAGTTAGTTAACACATTCATTACTTCACATAGTTCACATTTTTATAGTGAGAATACTTAATATCTAGTCTCCTAGCCAATTTCAAGTATATAATACTGCACTGTTAATGTTAATCACTGTGTTGGATATTATATCCCTTAACTTACTGTCTTATAAATGAAAGATTGAACCTTTTGACAAATATTCACCTTTCCCCATACTCTTGGCCTTTGGCAACCATCATTCTATATTTTGTTTCTCTGAGTTCAACTTTGTTAATCTTAGTATGTAAGTGAGACCATGCAGTATTTGGCCTCCTAGTCTGGCTTATTTCATTCAATACAGTGTTCTCTAGATTTACCTCTGTTGTTGGAATTTAGCAGGATTTTGTTCTTTTTTTTAAAATTTTATTTAAAGAGAGAGAGAGAGAGAAAAAAAAAAACCAACCAAACAAAACAGAAAAAGGGTAGCAACAATACAGAATTCCAAAGGAAAAAAATAAAAGAACAGCAACAACAAAAACAAAAACACTAAGAAATTGCCACTTGGTAAGTTACATACTGTAATCACTGGAAATAGTTGTTCAAGTTACAAAATTAAAGCATACAAAGTAGACATTCAAACAGTGAGACTGTTAACAGTTCTGCTAAACAATGTTACAAAAACAGTAATATGGTCATCTATCTTACACACTTAAACATACATGCAGTTATATCCTTTAGAGCACTTTCTTTTCCTCTCTTTTTTACAGTAGGAATTAATGCATTTTGGATTTTATTACTCCTACAGGATTTCATTCTTATTTGTGGTTGAGTTGTATTACACAGATTTCTTTATACACTTAACTGTTGATATTTATGTTGTTTACATGTCATGGTATTGTGAATAATATTGCAGTAAACAAGGAAGTGCAGGTACCTATTTGATATATTTATTTCATTTCCTTTGAGTAGATACTCAAAAGTAGAATTGCCAAGTAATATGGTAGTTCCGTTTTTAATTTTTAAATGAATCTCCATACTGTTTTCTATAATGGTTGAATTAGTTTACATTCCCACTAAGAGTTCACAGGATTCTGTTTTTTTCTACGTCCCTGCCAGTTCTTATCTGTTGTCTTTTTGATAACAGCAATTCTAAAAGATGTATGGTTTTGATACTTTCCTTGATGCTTATTGATGTTGAGCACATTTGATATATCTGTTGGCCATTCATATGTATTCTTTTGAACAGTGTCTCTTCAAGTATTTAAATAGTTGGCCTATTTTTATTAGATTATTTGGGTTTTTTTGTATTTAGTTGTATACATGTACACACAAAGATAAACCAGATGTTGGCATACAATAAAAACCAACTAAAAGCAATAGTTGTACCACCATTAACAGTTGTAATAAGTAGTAATAATAGAGGCATGGACAAACTAGATATTGACATACTGTGAGACCATTAAAAGCTACAACTGTGCCACCCTTCACAGTAGAAAAGAGATCCCGGAGAGCAGACCAGCTGGAGGAGACTGAATCTGTGCCCCACACCCCTCCATTACCATCCCAGAAGGCAGGCTGGTGGGTGGAGACTGAGTCTGTGCTCTACACCCCTCTGTTACATCCCAAAGGGCAGGCCAGCTGCAAGAGAGTGAGCTGTACTCTACACCCCTCCATTACATCCTGGAGGACAGGCCGGCTGGAGAACAGTGAGTCTATAGTCTGTGCTTCTCTTTTACATCCAGGAGGGCAGGCAGGCTGGAGGAGAGTAAGTCTGCGCTATGTGCCCCTACATAATATCCAGGAGGGTGGGCCGGCTAGAAGACAGTGAGTTTGTGATCCTGGCCTCATCCATTGTATCCCAGAGGGCAGGCTGGCTGGAAGAGTGTAAGACCAATGGGAACCCTAAGACCCAGAACAACAGCCTGCTGCACAGACACAAACACACCTCTGGAGAGTGACAGAATCAGTGAAGCCAGTAATATGGAAGTTTATCTGAAGCAGCGGCAAGGAGACAGCAGTTGGACTCTGGATAACTGCACTGAAAGAAGACCAGTCTCAGCTCCCATATCCAGAGGCCGAGATCAGGTCCATAACCAGCACATCTTTGGGATGCAACACAGACATTATCACAGAACTGTAAACATCAGAAGAAAAAGCTAAAATAGGAGCCCCAGCAAGCCTGCCAGCCACCATCAGGGACGGATAGCCTGCGCTGGTAGGGAAAACCAGCCAGCCAAGCTCCCACACACCTGCCGTCATCATTGGAGACTTCGTGTAGATGTGCATGTCTAGAGAAGCCAGTCTTGCACTCCAGCCACCTCCTTGGGGACCTAGGAAAGGAGAAACTCACTTTTTCTCCTACACTGTGGACAGGCAACCAACGTGGGAAGCACCTGGGACTCCACAACTGGCCTGACGAGAGGAACTCAGAAAAATGTCAAGATTAAAGAATAAAAGGCAATCTCAGACCTCCCCAGTCTACATAGAATGAGTCTAGGAGACATAGAAATGGAAGACATTGGAAGTTGCACACCTGAAATTTCTGAAAGGTTAGTAACTGAAGTAAAGAAACAACTTCATGAGGCTGTAAAAGAAACCAGATCAGAAATAATATCTCAGGTAAAAGAACAAATGACAAATATAATGAAAGAAATGCAAAGCATATCTAATGAAGACGTAGATAGAAAAGAAGATCATTGAAAAATGGTTGTAAACCTTGAATGAACATTAAACAACTACAATGCATGGAATAGATTCAAAGAGATATCTAGGAAATTAAAAACTCCATTGAAAGCTTGCAAAACCACGTGGAAGAAACTAAAGACAGACCCTGAGACCTTAAAGACAAGATGGCAGCTAGTGATCTCAAAAGGAAAGATCTCTTAAAAATAACCAGGCAATAACAATTCAATAGCTACAAGACAATGCAAAGAAAAATAATTTAAGAATTATAGGTGTCATCAAAAAAGCAGGGATCAACATAAATAACATAAAAAGGCTACTTATAGAAATAATAGCAGAGAACTTCCCAAGCATGGGAAAAGCACCTGTCAAACAGATAGGTGAGACATATAGAACTCCAACTAGCCATGACCAAAATGCAAAATGAATCTACACCCAGACACATAATAATCAGGATCCCCGAAATTCAGCACAAAAACAGACTATTAAAAGCTGTTAGAGAAAAGAAACATCATCTATAAGGGAAAACCCATAAGAATCACAGCAGACTTCTCAGTACAAACTGTCAAGTCAGAAGAGGTTCAAGTGAAGTATTTCAAGTCCTGAAATAAACCCAGATTGATGTACCCTGCAAAACTATCTTTCAAAATCAATGGAGATATAAGATGTTTTCATGATAAAAAACAATTGAAGGAATTCACTGCCACCAGACCAACCCTACAAAGAGTGCTTTGAAGGATATTGTACAGAGAGATAAAGGTGACCATGGTTCCAGCAAAAGTAGCAGAGGAGCAGACAAGTGAGTGGTGGGGAAAAGTGGGAGACCAGTGATGGGATAGCATGATAGAGATGAGCTAGTGCATGTTGATCATACTCATTAGTGTGGATGGCCTCAGCTCATCAATAAAAAGAAACAGGCAGAGTGGATCAGGAGACAGGATCCATCAATATGCTGTACACAAGAAACACATTTGACTTGAAGGAAAATTCATGGACTGAAAGTCAGAGGGGACGAGACAATGCTCCATGTGATGGGTGCTTAGAAAAAAAGTAAGGGTAGCTTGCCCAACCACAGAATGGTTAGGAAAGATATGGTATTTATATACAGTGGAAAACTACTCAGCATAAAGGATACCTCAAGTCTCTTGTAGGTAAATGGATGCAATTTGAGATTATGCTCATGAGTGAAATGGTTTGGACTCACATTGGTGGACATCATGTTGTCTCCCTAGTATAAAAAAACTGAAGGAGTTAGTGGGATCCAAAATGTACAATAGATATTGTGAAGGTGAAAGAGGAGGGAATGTCAAAAAAGAGAAAGTGGTAGTCATTGTTAATTTCCTATTATCTTGTTTTGAAGTCCTGTATCATTTTCATTGTTTTGTTTAGTTTTTTGTTTTGTTTGGTTAGATTATATGTATGGGCAGCTATTTTGAAGATAACAAGATACATTATGGTAGTCATTTTGATTTCCTATTAACTTAGTTTTGAAGTCCTGTATCACTTTCACTGTTTTGTTTTGATTGACTTATTTTGCCTCATTTTGTTAGGTTTCATTCTCTTTAAAGTACAATAAAAACAATAGAAAAGAGTTGTATAATAATAATACACACAAATAAATGTCTACTAAAAGCAGTAACTTGTCACTATGAACAATGGAAGTCAATAGTAATAGCAATCTAAATAGATAAAATTTAATAAAGCTTAATAGTAATTATAATACAAATGGAGGTGTTAAAGGGAAAAATGAAGTAAAATTTGAAATCAAGAAAGGAAGATGAGCCTTCACCCCCAGGAAGTCTCCCAGAAAGCAGCATCTCAGGCTGTCTCTTTGGGACCTGAAACTCTCGGACCCGTAGAGTGGCCTGGGCTGTTAGGATCAAAAGTCTGCGCAGACCTGCATCTTGGCGGGACTCTTTGGGGCTGGTAGGCCCGCCCTTCATCCGCAAGGAACTGCCTGGAGATCGGCATCTGGGCCAGGTCTGTTTGGGCCCGTAGCCCCGCCCTTCACCCCCAGGAAGTCTCCCAGAAAGCAGCATCTCAGGCTGTCTCTTTGGGACCCGAAACTCTCAGAACTGCAGGGTGGCCCGGGCTGTTTGGTTTGGGAATATCGTGGAGACTGGCATCTTGGCCAGGTCTGTTTGGGACTGGGAACTTTTCAGAAACCAACATTCTGGCCTGACTCTTTGGGACCTGTAGGCCCTTCACTCGTAGGGAACCTCCTGGAGACCTGCCTGGGACAAGGCACTGAGGCCTGGCCTGCCTGAGATTCCACAGGCTCCGGGGTGGCCACACCCAGCATTCACCTTACAACTTAGGGAGCCAGGAGCCCACAGAGGGGAGTTAGGACCCTGTGAGGAAGCCAGGAGCCTGTGGGGGAGCCACTGCCCCTCCAGGAACTGAGGGTGTAACAGGTAATTTGCCACATAAGCAGAGAAAGCTTTGGAA
>PVJX010018669.1:0-36111 GCA_004027295.1 Dolichotis patagonum
GTATTTCTGGTTTGAATTTCTCCATAGCTTTCCCTATTTGCATATTTATTTCATTTGATATCATTTCAGACATTTCAGGTGTATGGCTTCTTTTTTCTTCTATGTACACAGCTTCTAAGCTTTCTTGGGGAGGGCTAGGGCTTTGAGCCTGCATTTTGGTCTTTCCTTTTGTCATTTTTCTATATTTCCTTACTTTGAGCGGTGTTCCAAAGCTTTCTCTGTTTATGTGGCAAATTACCTGTTAAACCTTCAGTTCCTGGAGGGGCAGTGGCTCCCCCACATGCTCTTGGCTTCCTCACAGGGTCCTAACTCCCCTCTGTGGGCTCCTGGCTCCCTAAGTTGTAAGGGGAATGCTGGGTGTGGCCACCCCGGAGCCTGTGGAATCTCAGGCAGGCCAGGCCTTCGTGCTTTGTCCCAGGCAGGTCTCCAGGAGGTTCCCTGCGAGTGAAGGGCCTACAGGTCCCAAAGAGTCAGGCCAGAATGTTGGTTTCTGAAAGGTTCCCAGTCCCAAACAGACCTGGCCAAGATGCCAGTCTCCACAATATTCCCAATCCAAACAGCTGGGGCCACTCTGCGGGTCCAAGAGGTTCAGGTCCCAAAGAGACAGGCTGAGATGCTGCTTTCTGGGAGACTTCCTGGGGGTGAAGGGCGGGGCTATGGGCCCAAACAGACCTGGCCCAGATGCCGATCTCCAGGCAGTTCCCTGCGGATGAAGGGCATGCTTACCAGTCCCAAAGAGTCGCGCCGATATGCAGGTCTGCGCAGACTTTCGATCCAAACAGCCCAGGCCACTCTAGGAGTCCGAGACGGTCAGGTAGGTCCCAAAGAGACAGCCCGAGATGCTGCTTTCTGGGAGACTTCCTGGGGGTGAAGCCTCTTTTTTTTTTATCTATGTCATATTTAGATTCGCTGAGCAATACTTTCATTATGTTTTTCATTTTTTTCTTTTATCTGAGACATTATTTCTGATTTGATTACTTTTAAAGAATCATGGGTTTCCTTCACAACTCCAGCCAGCACTGAGGAACACCATGCCACCCTGGGACCTTGGCCTGTGCAGCCGCAAGCTTCCTGCATGACCCCTGCCACCCCCGGGGAACACGTGCTGCACTCAGACCTTGGCCCACTCAGTCTCAAGCTTCCTGTGGGACTCCAGCCAGCACTGAGGAGTGCCACACCACCCTGGCATCTTGGCTTGTGCCCAGCACATGCCCAGACACAGGACATCTGCTGACCCCTTGAGAACACTCCCTACCTCTTGGACCTAATACTGCTTTTGATATTCAGATCCCATTCTTTCTCCCAGAACCTTGGACTACAGTGGATTAACTGTGCTAGCTTGAAGGGAGATTGAGTAACTGCCTCACCTGAACAGAAGATCTCAAAAGGCTTTAGTCAGTGTGGTGAGTATACCGCTAAAATAGAGGTGTAAAGTGGGTAAATAGTGCCAGTAGTAAAGTTCCCTCCAACTAACTGTAAGACCTTGGTAAGTCTGACAAGAGTGAAGGTGACCCCTTCCTACATACAGAAAACATCCAGCAGAGTGAGGAGTGTGTCGAGAAGGACTCCCACAACTTGAAGAAAATCAAAAGGGCTTATGGGACACACAGGCACACAATAGGGACACACTACAGCCTCATGTGAAACAAACACTATAGACAGGGAGATTTAGTGACCTGGAATAATCTGAAGATAAAGTAATAGCAGGAAATAAAAGTTGAGCTACATCAATACTACTAGGCTTTTCAGCCCAGGAAGAATATAAGATTCACACAGCAGGCTCTGCAGTGGAAAGTCTGGTGACTGGCCCACCTGTTCATTGTGGGACCCAGGAAATGGACAAACATCAACTTTAGAGTGGGACACCAAGATGCACATTACCAACAGTTGACACTAGTAGGATTGAAGGACTAAATATTCACTCAAAAGGGGAAAATGGAAAAATGAAAAAGCAAAATGCAATCTCAAACATCTAGTCCACCAGGAGCAAGTACAGGAGACACTGAAATAGAAGACTTCAAAAGCAACACACCAGAAAGCTCTACAAAGATAGAGAATAAAATAAAAAAAGAATCCATGAGGCTATAGAGGAAATCAAATTAGAAGTACTCTCGCATGTAAAGATAGAAATAACAACCTTAGTAAGGAGCTGCTGAGTGCAGCTAAAGAGAAATAGAGAAAAAAGGACAGGAACATGGGAAAATGATTGAAACCTTGAATGAACGATATAGAAAACAAGCAGAATTCATGAAACAAAGTCAAAGAGACATCCAGGAAACAATAATTCTATTCAAAGTTGGCAAAATCATTTAAATGAAGCTGAGGATAGGATTTTGGACCTTGAGGACAGAATTGCAATTAGTGATCATGAAAGGATAAAACTTTTAAAAATAATAAAGAAGCATGAAATGACAATCCAGCAGCTTCAAAATGATGCCAAGAGAAATGATGTAAAATTAATAGGTATCAGTGAAGATGCAGGAGTCAATGCAAATGACATAACTAAAATATTCACAGAAGTAATAGAAAATTTCTCTACCATGGGTAAAAAATATCCAATATGCAGATAAATGAGGCATATAGAACACCAAACATTCACAACAAACATAAATCTACACCCAGACATACTATAATTAAGATCTCAGACATAGATCATAAAGACAATACTAAAAGCTGTTAGAGAAAAGATACAACTCACCTATCAAGGAAATCCCATTAGAATCACAGTAGACTTTTTAGCACAAACCCTCAAGTCAAGAGGAGCTTGGAGTGAAGTACATAAAGCCCTAAAAAAAAATAACTTTCAACCCAGACTGATGTACCCAGCAAAACTTTCATTCAAATTTAATGGAGAAACAAGATACTTCCATGACAAAAAACAACTGAAGAAATTCACATCCACCAAATCAACCCTAAAAAGAGTATTGAAAGATATACTAGACAGAGATAAAAATGACCACAATCCCCAGAACAACAACAGAAAGAAACCACCAGGTATGACAAGCAATTAATAAGGAGAAAAAGCAGAAAGTAAACAATTGGAACATAACATGGCAAAGTCAAACCAGTACATATCAGTGATATCCATAAATGTAAATGGCCTCAATGCACCTATAAAAAGAAATAGATTGACAGAATGAATAAAAAACATGATACAGAAATATGCTGTATACAAGAAACACATGTGACCCAACAGGAAACTCATAGATTAAAAGTCAAAGGATGGGAAACAGTATTCCATGCAACAGGAACCCAGAAAAAAGCAGGGGTAACTATACTGTGTGCAGGCAAAGAGAACTTCGAACCTAAAATGATTAAAAGAGATAAAGAATATCACTACATACTTGTCAGTGGAAAAATTCAAGAGAAAGAACTAACAATTATAAATATATATGCACTAAATACAGGAACACCCAACTATATAAGATAGATACTAATGCATATGAAAAACCAAATACACAAGAACACAATTATTACAGGGGACCTTAACAGCCCATTGTCACAGAGAGATAGATCAACTAGACAAAAAGTCAGCAAAGAAATAATAGAACTGAATCATACATGTGCACAATTGGACTTAGTAGATGTTTACAGAGTGTTCCACCCAACCACATCACAATACACATTCTTCTCAGCTGCACATGGGCCAGTCTCCAAATTAGAACACATATTATCCCATAAAACATTCTTAAGTAACTGAAAAGGTATTGAAATTACCCCATCTGTAATATCTGACCATAGTGCACTGAAATTAATGGCAGAAGAAACCACAAAACATGCATAATACATGGAAATTAAATAAAAACCTTTTGAACAACCAGTGAGCTATAGATGAAATTAAAGAAGAGATAAACCAATACCTACAAGTCAATGAGAATGAAGAAACAAGATATTGTAATCTATGGGATGCAATTAAAGCAGTTTTAAGAGGGAAATATATAGCAATAAATTGTCATATCAAGAAAACAGAATGAGCACAAATAAACAACCTAATGCTTCATCTCAAGCTTCTAGAGAAAGAAGAGCAAGTTTAACCCAAAGCTCATAGAAGACAGGAAATTTTAAAGATTAGAGCAGAAATCAAAGGCAGGTATGATGGCTTATGCATGTAATACCAGCACTCAGGAGTCTGAGGCAGGAGGATTACTGTGAGTTCCAGACCAGACCAGTGTAGCCTACAAAGTGAGCTCAGGTCCAGCCTGAACTGAGTAGAGAGACCCTGTATTGAAAAAAAAAAAAGTTTAGAGCAGAAATCAATGCAACTGAAACTAAAAAAAAAAAATACAAAGACTTAATGAATCAAAAAGCTGGTTTTTTGAGAGAATAAACAAAATTGACAAACCTCTAGGTAACCTTATCAAGAAAAAGAAAGAAAAACCCAAATTCATGCAATAAGGACTGAAAAGGATGAAATTACTACAGATCCCATGGAAATTCAAAACATCATGAATACCTACTTTGAAAATCTCTACTTACATAGAATGGAAACACAGAGGAAATGCACAGATTTCTAGAAACATATGAACTACCAAAGCTCAACCAAGAAGATATAGCAATTTTGAATAACCCAATATCAGCTATTGAAATTGAAAATGTAATTAAAAACTTACCAACAAAGAAAAGCCCAGGTCCTGATGGATTCATGGCTGAATTCTACAAGAAATTTAGAGAAGATTTGATTTTAATACTCCTCAAACTCTTCAATGAAATTGAAAAGGAAGCAATCCTTCCTAAATCATTCCTGGAGGCAAGTATTATTCTGACATCAAAACCAGAGAAGGACCCAACCAAAAAGGAGAACTAATCTCACTATTGAACATTGATGTAAAGATTCTCAATAAAATACTGGCAAAGAGAATGCAGCAAATCATCAAGAAGATTGTACATCATGACCAAATGGGATTCATTCCAGGAATGCAGGGATAGTTTAATATACACAAATCAATAAATGTAATACACCGTATCAACAGAGCCAAAAAAAAAAAAAACATGGTCATTTCATTAGATGCAGAAAAAGCTTTTGATAAAGTCCAACACATGTTTATGATAAAAACCTTTCAGAAACTGGGAATACACAGTGTCTACCTCAACCTTATAGAGGCCATCTATGACAAATCAACAACCAACATTATATTAAATGGACAAAAAAATGAAAGCTTTCACTTTAAAATCAGGAACAAGACAAGGATGTCCACTATCACCACCCCTATTCAATATAGTTCTGGAAACACTAGCCAGGGCAATCAGACAAGAGAGAGAAATAAAAGGAATAAAGATAGGAAATGAAGAAGTTAAATTATCACTATTTGCAGATGACATGATACTCTATATAGAAGACCCAAAAAACTCCATTAAAAGACTATTAGAGTTAATAAACAAATTCAGCAGTGTAGCTGGATACAAAGTTAATGCTCAAAAATCAGTAGCATTCCTGTACACAAACAAGAAACTCACTGAGAGAGAAATTATGGTAATATTGCTATTGTGAAAAATAGCATCTAAAAAAAAAAAGAAATACGTAGGAATCAACCTAACTAAAATGTAAAAGACCTATATGCTGAAAATTATACTAAGTAAAAAAAAGAGATTGAGGGGGATATTAGAAAATGGAAGGGTATTCCTTGCTTATGGCTAGGAAGAACCAACATTGTGAAAGTGGCCATACTCCCAAAACTGTTATACAGATTTAATGCAATCCCAATCAAAATACCATTGACATACCTCACAGATCTAGAAAAAACACTCCTAAAATTCATTTAGAAACAGAAGAAACCTAGAATAGCAAAGGCAATTCTGGGTAATAAAAGCAAGGCAGGAGGCATTTCAATTCCTGACTTGAAACTGCACTACAAAGTCACGTGATAAATTCAGCATGGTACTGGCAAAGAAACAGATCTGAGGATCAATGGAACAGATTAGAAGATGAAAGCACAACTACAAAGACATTCAGCCACCTGATATTTGACAAAGGGGCTAAACATGTTCACTGGAAGAAGGATAGCCTCTTTAATAAATGGTGTTGGAAAAATTGTCTCTACACACGCAGAAGACTGAAACTAGATCCATGCCTATCACCATGCACAAAACTAAAGTCTAAGTGGATCAAAGACCTAAATATTAAAACAGAAACACTAAATCTCCTGGAAGACAAGGTTGGTAGAAGTCTTGGAGACATAGGGGTAGGCAGAGAATTTACGCACAAAATTCAAACTGCATGGGGAACATTTCAAAGAATCAACAACTGGGATCTCAATTATTGAAAAGTTTTTGCATTTCAAAAGAAATCACCCACAGAGTGTAAAGAAAACCCACAGAATGGGAAATAATTTTATCCCACTGTCCCTCAGACAAGGACTTATATCCAGAACATATAAATAATTGAAAAAATCAAGCCGCCCAAATTCAAAGACCCTCTCCAAAAATGGGCATCAGAGATGAACACACAGTTCTCAGATGAAAATATACAAATGGCAAACAAATACCTGAAGAAATGTTCACCATCACTGGTCATTCGAGAAATGCAAATTAAAACAGCATTGAGATTTCATCTCACACCGGAAAGAATAGCTGCCATCAAGAAATCAATTGATAACAAATGTTGGCGAGGCAATGGGGAAAAAGGAACACTGCTCCATTGTTGGTGGGAGTGTAGACTGGTGCCACCATTATGGAAATCAGTATGGAGAATTCTCAGAAGCATAGGATTGGAAGATCCATTTAGTCCCACTATTCCTCTCCTGGGTATTTTCTCACAAAAACTGAAAAGGTCATATCACCTTGATATATGTGCACCCATGTTCATAGCATCACAATTTGTAACAGCTAAATCTTGGAAACAACCAAGATGCCCATCAACCACAGAGTTTATGAAAAAAATGTGGTATTTTTATACAATGGAATCTTACTCAGCTATAAAAAAGGAATATCTTGAGGCCCTCATAGGCAAATGGAGACAACTTGAGACTATCCTCATTAGTGAAATAAATAAGAATCATATTTATGAATATCACAGTGTGTCTCTCATGTAAAAAGTAATAAGAAATGTAGGAGTAATAAAACTCAAAATGTGTAATTGCTATTGTAAAAAAAGAGAGGAAAAGAAAGTGCTCTAAAGAATTTAACTGCATGCATGTTTAAGTGTGTCAGATTGATCATCATATTACTAAGTTTTTGGATCTTTCAACAGGACTGTTTGCAGTCTCACTGTTTGAATGTCTACTTTGTATGCTTTATGTTCTTAACTTGAACAATTATTTCTAAGAGGACAATATATAATTTATCAACTAGTGATTTCTTACTGGGTTTTTTTTTGAAATTTTGTATTATTTCTACCATGTTTCTGTTTATTTCTCTCTTTAAATAGAATTTTTAAAAGTCTTATGAAGTTGTTTCTTTAGTTCAGTTGTTATCCACTTGGAAGTTTCCAGTGTGTGACTATCATTTTCTTCCATGACTGTATCTCCAAAACTTGCTCTATGTGGGGGTGGAGATCCGAGATTGCCTTTTGTTCCTTTGTTTTGACATTCTCCTGGGCTCCTCCCAATAAGCTTGTTGGAGAGTCCCAGGCACTCCCTGCATTTGCTGCCCCTCCACAGTGTAGGGGAATGCTATGGACACCTGTGTTCCTCTGACCACAGTTTTATAGGGAGGTAGCAGGTCATGGAGCAAGTTTCTCTAGACCTGTGCAGCTACACTGACTGGGCCTTCTCCTATGGCCAAGGGCGGGGGGGGGGGTCTTCTCTTAGCCTGTGTCTCCACTGGGACTCCTGTGATGATGGCAGGCACACAGGTGTGTTTTTCTGTTTCTCCCAGTGGATGATGGATGCCTCAAGGAAGCAAGGGCCTCCAATGTTGGCCTGCAGGTAGGGTGCACTGGACTTATCTGACTACGTGTCCCTGTTCCCACTGGCTGCCTGCAGGAAACAAGCCTTCTACTGTCAGTGGCCAGCAGGCAGAGGTGGATCTGCTGGCTCTCTCTGCCTGTGCTGGCTGCCTGCTATGGTTAATCTTATGATTCTAATTTTTCTCAGTGTTGGTCAATTGGTTTTTTTCAAATTAGCTTCTGGGTCTTCACCACTGAATGTGTCAAAATATTCTATATTTGTCTTAATTATTTATCTCATAGCTGAGAAAAAATACCCCATACCCAAAGTTAAAGAAGGAAAGTTAATTTGACTCACAGTTTGTAGTGGTTTCAGTCCATACTCTTCCAATTTCCAGGCACAGTGGCATGGAAGAAGGGGCACTGCAAAGGGAAACAGTTTGCGGCAGGCAGAAGGCAGCAAAAACAATCAAGTGACAATAGTATCTTATTTCTGCCCCTTTTATATTCTTTTTATAAAAGCCTAACCAGGCTTAGGGTGGGTACCAAAGCAGTGAACTTATTAAGTAATCACCACACTTAATCCCAGTATTACACACTCTAAATCCAATCACCTTAGAAACCCCATGACCACCACCTATGATTGCATGAGACTTTGAGGCGGATGTCTAGACATGAGCCATAAAAATGTTTTTCTTGTGTATTTTCTCCTGTAAGCCTTGAAGCCAAAATCTCTTGAAAGGACATCAGTATATTTTATTTCCATAGTGTACTGTTAAAATTCTCAAATCTAGGTGCTTTGGATGCTTATTTTTATTATATTTGTCATAATTTCTAGATGTTCTTAATGCTTGGAATTAGGAAATAGTTTGGGGTTATGTTGTTTTTCTAGGACCTTGTAGTGCATTACTGAGTGATTTATTTGTGATCATTCTGTTTTTCTAATGTAAGCATTCATAGATATTAAGTTTCACTTTAGAATTACTTTTATTGTTCCATAGGTTTTACTATCTATTGTTGCCATTGTCATTTGATTCTAGGTGCAGTTTACCTCTCTTCTTGTGACAGTATGCTATTTGAGCCCACTATGAGTATCTTGGTGTCCATCAGTCCTTTTATGTCCAGTTGTATTTATTTAATTAAACTGAGTGTGCCAACTATATATATATATATATATATATATATATATATTCCTATTAAGTCATACCTAGTAGTTATTTTCTCTCTCAATATCTTCTACTTGTTTGTTGTGAAGTCCACTGTGTCTGAATTTAAAATAGCTTTTTGGTGTCATGGTCATATTCAGACTGTTTGCATGGAGTATCATACTCTATCCTTTCACTCTCAGAGTGCATTTCTTTATTGATGAGATGTATCTCTTATAGGTATCATATAGTTGAGCTTTTTGGGGTGGGGAGATTTTTGAACCAGTCTACCAGTGTGTATCTTTTGATTGTGGAGTTAAAATCATTTATGTTGAGGGTTATTATGGAAGTGTATTACTGAAACCTTAAATTATTTTTGCTCTCTTGATTTATCCACTGTTTTCCTCTTGCTTAACTGTTCTCCCAATTAGATATATTCTTTTTATTAGACTCTGACAATATTGGCCTCAGTGTTTAGGATTTCTTTGAGGACTATATGCAATGTTAATTTGGTGGTCATGAATTTTTCAGATTTTTTTTATTGTGGAAAGTTTGTATTTTTCAATCAAATTTGAAGGATATGCTTACAGGATGTATAGTAATCTGGTCTTGTAATTGTTTTTCACTTAGTGCTTAAAAACTTTGCTTTAAACTTTTTGATCATTAAAGTTAGTGTTGAAAAATCTGCTACTATACAGATAAATTTACCTTGTAAGGTAGTTGCTCTCTTTCTCTGCAGAGTTTAGTATTTTCACTTTGTAATGAATTTCTGGGAACTGGCTCTGATATGTCATGGAGAGATTTTCTTTTTCCTGATAGTGAACATATAAGGTTCTAAAGACCTCATCTTGTTGGGTGTACATTTCATTCCTTCTATTTGAAAATTTGTCTGCTCTAATTTCTGTGAATGATTTTTTTTTATAATTTGGTGTTATCGTCTACTCTTTACTTAACTGTTATAATTATCATGAAATTTTAAAAGTCATCTACTAGATGATGGCTTCCATGGTGTCTTGCTTTTAGGGTATCACTTATCACATGATGTATTATATCAACCTTATTTTAAGGTTCTGATAATCTTTCCTTAGAATGAAAAGAGCTCTTGCCCATAGTTTCAGTGAAAGTTTTCATATCCAGGATTTCTGCTTGACCCCTTTCCATAATTTTTATTTCTTTTTTTAAAATTAATTTTATTGGTTTTCTTTTGATATATATAATGATCACATTCATCATAAGAATTTGAACCTATACATGATATATCTTGATTCTTCTTTTTTTCTCATTACCTCCATTCCATTCAGCAGTTCTCCTCCTCCTTACTTACACTTCTTCCTTCTACCTCTGTTTCTTTACTAAAGTGTTCATATATATTCAGCATTGCTCTTTAATTCAATTAAATTGTTGTGTCTTTAATATAATTAGCATCTTATTAGATAAATCCTTTATATGTACACTTAGATCCTTTTTGAACTTATCAAATATTGTATATTTCTAAATTCTAAAATTGTAGAAAAAAGAAACTATAGATTAGAATATAAATCAATTCATTTGAAACAGAAAAACAACACAATGCATCGGTGATTCAAAGGAAGCCTTCCTTTCAAAGGACAAATAAAATTGTAAAGTCATAATGAAACATATTAAACTAAGGAAAGAAAAGGCTTATATTCACCCAGTTAGAAACAATAAAGGTAGAATCACAATAAACACTGCTGAAGTCTGAGAATTACAATAAATTGTTTTCAAACCATCCATTTCAGTGAATTGGAGAATATAGAAGAAATGAATAAATTATTAGGCAGATATGGATTATTAATATTAAGCCATGAAGATGTACAAACTATGAATAGACCAATAACAGATAATTAAATTGAAGAAGTGATAGAACTCCTATAAAGAAAATTTCAAAACCTGATGGACTTACTGCTAAATTTTACCAGAATTTCAGACTACAACTAAAGATCATCAAACTTTTACACATAATTGAAGAAAAAAAAACCAGATTTATTTTATAAAGCCAGCATTACCAAGATACCAAAAATAGGACAAGAATGTTACAGAATATGATTATCACAAGCCAATTTCCCTAATGAACATAGATGCAAAGGTCTTCAGCCAGAACAAATACAATACAACAAATATTTTAACACATTGTACATTATGACCACGTCAGCTTTTCTCTAGGGATACAAGGATGTTTTGACATATGCAAATCAATAAATGTAACCCTACATAAGCAGAAATAAGTATAAAATCACATGGTCATCTCAATATATCCCAGGAAAGATTTTGACAAAAGTCACAAACATTCATGATTAAAAATAAACTGATGAAAAAAGGTATAGAAGTACTTATATCACTGGAAACCATTTGTGACAAACCCCTTGCCAACATCATACCATCGGAAAAAAAGCTAAAGCATTCCAGGTAAAATGAGGAACAAGGCAAAGTGGCTGTTCTCACTATTTCTATTTGATATAGTATAAATTTAATTCACATCAATGAGGCAAAAGAAACACTAAAGGACACAAATAGGAAAGTTGGAAATGTAACTGTTCTCATGGGCAGATAACATGAGATGAATTGAAAAAAAAATCTCCATCAGAAGACTTTTAGAACTAAAAGCTTTCAGTAAAGTTGAAGGATAAAATATATCAACACCCAAGACAGTTGTGATAGTACACACCTGCACTAGTGAGGTTGAGGCAGGAGGATAGTAGAGAGTTCGAGGCTGGCCTGGTGTACATAGTGAGTTCAAGGCCATTCTTAACTACATAGTGAGACTCTATTTCAAAACAAAACAAAACAAAACCAAAAACAGAAAACAAACATCATCATCCAAAAATCAATAGCATTCCAGTATACCGACAACTAAGGTTTCCGAAAAATAATTTCATTGATGATACCTTCAAAAGAATCAAATATCTTGGAATTAATTTATTAAAAGGTGAATAATCCCTGAAATGTATTCTGGAAAAAGAGATAGAAGAGGACATTAAGATACTTATAAATGTATTATCTACCAGTAAAATAGACATTGTGGCATGAGAGCCAGTTTAAAAAAAATTTCACAAATTAGTTCATGGAAATGTCTACAATTATTTGTCTCATAATGTTAGAAAACTTAAACCAAACAGCCATCCTCTGCATTCTATTTCTGCTTCTTTGTGCAGTATTTTTTTTCCTGCTTTTGGGCAAGAACTTCAGGACTTCCCCCGGACTTCCAAAAATGTTACCTTCAGGTCTGCTCTCTGTTATATAGTAAATGACTCAGCAACTTTTAGAGGACTTCATTGCCTGGTTTTTCAAACCTGTTCTAGATCAATGGATTTAAGAACTCTTTTTTAATCTGATTCCATGATGAAATTATCCTGAATGTATTTTGAATCATATTTCCTTTTCTTAAGAAGTACTTTAACTCTTGGAGATGTAGGTGCTTTAGTGGAGCTTTGAGTTCTGCACTTGTATTTTTTACTGTTTTTTTTTAATGATGGTACCATTTACACTCTGCGTTTGTGACCCTTATACTTTATGCGCATTTGTAGAGTCCAAATTTACCTAGCTCAACATATAAATATGTGGGTGAGTATAAGGAATCATGTATGGGAAGTTCCAAGTGTCACTAAATTCTACCATTGCTGGCAGTTATTGCAGCCATAGGCTACTCTGCTGTGTTCAAATGAAGCTGACACAGAAAACCAGCTGCATCTGTAGGATGCAGTGGCAGCCACCAATCCCACATGGTGCAGACACCCCCTCCTCACCACCACCATACTCAACTGACTGCATACACTGGAAACCTATGTCTGCACTGCCACCTGCAGCCTCTCCTTTTCTGTTTCACAGGAAGAATCAATGTTATCAAAATGGTCATACTGCAAAAACTGACACAAAGATTAAATTTAATTCCAAACAAATTGCCAACAACATTGATCACAGAACTAGGAAAAACTCCTAAAATGTATATGGAACCTAAAGAGACCCTGAATAGTCAAAGTAATTGTGAGTGAAAAGAGCAAAGAAGGCATCCCACTACCAGATTTCAAGTCATATTACAAAGCTACAGTAATAAAAAGCAGTATGTTAGGGTCACAAAAATACACATACAAATCAGTGAAATAGTAGGTACAAAAGCAGCCCCATAAACCTTTGATAACCTGACCTTTAACCAACACTGGAGCAAAGATGGTCTCTTTAACAAATGATGTTAGTAAAACTGGTTATCTATGTGCAAAAATAGAATACCCCTGGAGAAGTATCTCTCACTCTCTGGTGAAACAAGATCAAAATACATTAAATAAATACATATATCTGTACATAGAAATAAATTCATAAATATCAAAACAATACTTATTCTATTGGAAGGTAAATGAGATAGCTGTTGAAGATGTAAGCATAATCATAGCCTTTCTGAAAAGAACCTCAATCCAGCTAGTAATGATGCGAAGAATAAGCAAGTCACATCATATCAAATTGCAAAGCTTTCACACAGGAAAGGAAACATTCAGTAGAATTTAAAGAAAACACATGGAATGATTTTCTTGCCAGCTGCTCCTTCAACATTGAATTAATTTATAAAATATATGAAGAACTCCGTAATTTACCCCCAAAGACAAAAGATCCAATGAAAATGGGTGATAGAAATTTCACACACAGAAAAAGGAAGAAGTATAAATGAATACTGAGTACATTAAAAAGTGTTCAGCATCTTTTGTCTCTACAGAAATACAAATCAAAACAACACTAAAATTTCTTATTAGTCCATTAAGAATGGTTGTCATCAATAACTCAAAAAATATATGTTCAAGGGGTTGTGAGAGTGAAAAGAAACCTTTCCACACTGTTGATGTGGATGTAAACTAGCTCAGTAACTAGGGACATCAGTATAAACAGTCCTCAAAACAACAAAAATAGACATTCTCTTTGATCCAGCTGTATCTCTTTTAAGTATTTTTGCAAAAGAGTTGAAGTCATACTGGTATTACAGAGATACATACATACCCATGTTTAGAGCAGCATGATTCAAAGGAGGTAAATTATGGAAGTGGCCTACTCACCCATCAGCAGATTAGTGGGTGAAGAAAATGTGGTCTACATACACAGTGGAGTAGTACTGAGCCACAAGGAAGAACACATCTGAATCATTTGTAGGAAAATGGGTGGAACTTGAAACCATAATGCTGAGTTAATCAGACACAGAAGGTCAAGTATCTCATTGTCGCTCTTTTACAAGAACCCGAAATACCAATAATTTAAAGAGAAACATAAAGAGGAGTGGTTAGAAAATAGAGAGTTAGATTTTTGGACATGAGAAGTGGACCTGGGGAAGGGAGAAGAGAGGAGTATGGGATAAGAAAGAGCAGGAAGAATTATCAAGATGTGATATATTTATATATCAATTCCAAAAAATGAATGTAATTATGAGCTACAAGTATAAGCCAATAAAAACAAATTAAATAAGAAATAAAAAAGAGCTGTCAAGTGGGTATTGAGAAAAATTGTGTCCTAAGTTTATAAAGATATTTTATGAACTCAATTCAAGATTAAAGGGCTTCACTTCTTTGATGTTATATATTTCCTTTTATATGACAATCTTAGACTCCAGAAGATATCAGTAAATATATTCTTCCTTCTACAAATTTTCTCCATTTATCTTATTTTTGAAGATTACATGTTATTTACCTTGTCAAGCCATTTAATATTTTCTACTTTCCAGAGTTTTTATATGATGAATCAGTGTTGAATTTTGACCAAGACATTTTTCTCCATCATTGGAGATTCACATATCATTTTTCTTATAGTATTGTAATTTATGGTTTATAATGTTAATAGATTTCCTAATTTTTACTGATTATGTAAATAACTTGACATAACTTTGCTTTGTCAATATGTTGCGTTCTTTTCACTTTTCATTTATCATTTCTTATTGATGCTCAAAAATGGTACTAGCCTTGAATTTAATTCTTGAGCTATGTTGTCTGAATTATCAGTATTAAATTACCTTTATGAAAATAATTTAAAAATTTGAGTTCTCTTTTTGTTTTCAGCACTTCAGAAAGTTTCATGTAGCAATGAGATCTTTGAAATTTGTTAGCATTGTTCTCTGAAACAATCTGGGTCTAGTACTTTCCGTTGGATCAGTTGTAATAGTTTGCCAAAGCAGACATTTTTGCAAGTGCAGACTATTACATTTTAAAGAAGTTTTGTGCAATTGTTACTGAATATATCTACTACCAATGTAAAAGCAAATAATATTTTAACTTTTTCAAATACATACTAAAGTAAAGAGTCATTAGAAGGTGTGTGGTCAGTAGTAAACCTGGCCATTACTCCCCAAAGTTTCCTTGTGCCTCGATATTATGTATTCTTTTACTTTCTCTACATTCCCATTTCTAGGCACTATTTGAGCTGAATTATTATAATATTTTTTTCAGTATAATTATTTGAGGTCTAGCCAGATCATTGTATGTACCAGTAGTTAGCAGTTATTCATTTTTGTTCATTTGTCTGTTTGTTAGTTATGCCACAATATTCTTATCTACAGTATTCATCACTTACTAAGTATTTGGGTTGTTGCTGATTTGGGGTCATTACTTAGAAAAATCGCTCTGGATGTATACATTTCACTTTTTATGGTTATATATTTTTTCTTTAAGTACATTTGTAGGAGCAGAATTTGTGGATCATATAGCAGATGTATTTTTAAGTAGCCCCAAACTTTTTGTGAAGTTGTATATAATTTTAATTCTAATCAGTAAAGTATGAGAGTTTCAATTCTTCACAATCTACCTAAAATTTTACATGGTCTATTCATTTAATATTAAATAATTTAATAGCTGTAGAGTTATATCCAAGTATGATTTAACTTGCACTTTCCTAATGAATAATTGTGCTGAATAATTGTATCTTTTCATTAGTTTGCTTGATATCTTCATACATTCTTAATGAAGTATGCATTCATATAGTTTACCCATTTTTAATTTGGGTGTTTGTTTCAATATAATGTTTGAGAAATGTTTACATAATATTCTGAACACATACTTTATATGCATTCCACGAAGCTTCATACATCACTTTGTCTGTCTTTTTGTTATTGCAATAGTGAAATTAAAATGTTGTTAATATTTATAGTCAAATTAATCAACATTTTTCTCTTGCATGTTAATTTTAACATAACATTTAAGTAGTTCTGCCTAACATCAAATCATAAAGATCTGTTTGTGTCTTGGGGAAGTTTTATATTTTATATTTTATAGTTTAACATTTATTTTTATAGTTATGTTGAGTTAATTTGAGGGGCTGCAAATGTATGCTGAAGTCCATGTTATTTTTGTGCACATCCAACTTTGTCAGTTCTAGCTGTTGAAAAGAGTATTCTTTCTCTATGAATTTGCAGTTACACCGTTGTTCACAAGTCAAATACCAATAAATATCAGTGCATATTTCTGCACTTTCTATCTTGTTAAACTCTGTCCATTTTTATGCTAATACATACTTTCTTGCTTACTATTATCTCTTTATCTTTGTTTTTCTCTCAAGGTTGTTTTAATATTTTAGGTGGTTTGCATTTCCATATACATTTTAGACACTGTATTTTAATTCTTACAAAAATGCCTGCTTAAATAGCAATCTCAATTGTCTTAAATCTAAGGCTCAATTTGAGAAGAATTAACATTTTAATAGTACTAAGGTTATTTGCTTCAAAGTGCAATATCTTTTTTCTGTTTACACACCTTCCTTAATAATTTCTGTTAGTGTAATTAGATTTTCAATTTGAATGTTTCCTGCTTCTTTTGCAAGATTTTTCTTTAATAATTTCACATTTTAAAGCTATTTAAAATGGTATTGATTTATTTCAAATTGTGGGTCAGTTATTACATAAGGTAAAGCTTCTTTCTGAGTTCTTTGGGGTATAGTGGTAACTGAGCTTTTGAACTCAATTCTCTCTGTGATTCTGGTCACAAACAGAACTGGGTGAGAGCAGAATCTAATTTTTCCTAAAGTCAATATTGAACCAAGCCATTAAATTTGGTTTGATTCTCCTCCAACTTGGTTTATCACCAGAATCATGGAAAGACTCAACTTCTGATCCAAGGTACCACTGTATATATGTTTATACATGTATATATTCACACCTCTACAATTTGACTAGATATTCTTAGAAGTCTCATTATTTTTAATGATTATATTGCATGCTTAACATAAATGAGCACATAGTCTGTGAGCAGAAACATTTTGCCTTTATTTCTCTGTGTTTCTTTCTTCCTTCCCTTGATTTCTCTCTTTCTACCTCTCACTGTTACTCCTTTTGTTTTCTTTTTCTTTTCTTCTGTCTTCATCTTTCTCTATGTCTACAAAAAGCTCCAGGATTATTTTGTATAAAAATAATAAGGATAGCTTTGTCTTGTTTTTTTTAAAAGAAAAAGATATTCTTTTTATTTCATCATTAAATGTGATGTTAACACTAGGCTATTCATATGTAGAGTTTTTGATGTAGAGGAAATTCTGTACAAAGTGTTTGCTGACAGCTTGCTTAGGAATGAATAATGGACTTTGCAAAAAAATTCTGCATCTATAAGATCACATATATTCAATATATTAATATTGAAAATATATTAATATCTGAAAATATATTGATTTTCAAATATTGTAACATCTTGCTTCCTTGCATAATTTCAACTTGCTCATTATGTGTCATATTTTTACATTATATATAATTTAAATAAAATTCGGTTTAAAATATTTTCATCTTTGTTCATGAAAACTATGGTCCATAGTTTTATTCTAATGGCTTTTTACTATCTTTGTTTACAAGTAATATTGATCACAAACAAGCAGGGAAGAATCTGTGACTTGTCAACCTGCTTTTCAGGAGAAATTCAGATCTCTGGCCCTTCCCACCACATTGTGATACAACAACCAGTGAGGGAAGAATCTGTAACCCTGAAACTGGTCCTTTTCTCTCAATTTTTTTCATTTTTAGTTCTTTTTATCTTGTCTTTTCTTTTATTTGTTCTTCCTATTTTTCTTGCCTTCTCTTTTCTTTTTTCTTTCTTTTTCTTGTTTTCCTCTATCTTTTCTAAGTGTATGAAGAGAACTCCAGTCATAGAAAGCTAATCCCATCCCCTAAATCCAGGTACTAAATTTAGACAATCCCTCAAATCCTTCCTTCTTTCTTTTTCTACCACCTTCTCCAGTTTCCACCCTTTTTCCTCAAAACTTTCTTCTACTACATTCCTGATTGTCTTTGTTTTAAAAGCTATGCTCCCTAAAGTTCCCCACCACAGAGTAAACCACTCTACCAAGGGCAAACACTTGGAATACGAACTCCTAATTTACGATCAGTTCTGTTCTATTATAGATTTTGTTCCAGAGGTCTAAAGTACAAAATCAATTGTTACCACAGTTTATCAGTTTCTAAATTGTACCTGATGCTATTTTTATTGCCAATTTTACTGTGTTAGCTCAGGTGCCATATCTGTTTTAATCAGTTGTTCTCCCTTCTCTGACAGTATTGGGAAAATCTGGGGTAATAACCTTAACACAGCCCTACAAAAAACACAGAAAACTGAGACAAAAAGAAACCAGCATCCCACCCTTAATTAATTAAAAAGGTAAGATCTTTGGACAGACACAAACCAAGAATTTCCTACACACAGAAGAAATCCCTAAAGAACAGACTTTTCCTAGAGAGGTGTGACACTGGTGATATAGCTGCCTACTAAAAAAACCTCACAAGGATCATCACAGAAAATGAAATAAATTTTTTGAAATAGGAAATGGCAAGATAAAAAAACAAAATTCAATCTTAGACATCCAGCCTATCCAGATCAAGTTCAGGAAACACTGACATTTATTTTCTTTTAAGAAAATAGAAGACATCCACCTGAAATTTCTGACATGATAGCAATTGAAGTAAAGAAACACAAACATGAGGCTAAAGAGGAAATCAGATCTGAAATAATCTCTCAGGTAAAAAAAAAAAGAAATGTTAACATTTATAAAGGAATTTATCAGCAAATCTAGAGTAGAGATAGATTTAAAAAAAGATCATAGGAAGAAGATGGAAATTATGAATGACCAATGTAGAAAAGAAATAGAATGCATGAAGTGGATTCAAACAGATATCCAGAAAATTAAAAATTCCATTTAAAGCTGGCAAAACCATTTGAACAAAACTAAACACAGTCAGACCTTGAAGACAGTATTGTAGCTAGAAATTATGAAAGGTAAGGTCTCTTGAAAACAACAAATGATTGGGGAATGAGGAAAAAATTCATGACAAAAAAAATGCTACAAAGGGTACTGAAAGATGTTCTAGACAGAGATAAAAATGATCACAATTCCAAGAACAACAATAAGAAGAAACCACCAAGCAGGACAATTAAACAGAGGGGAAAAGTAGAAACAAAACAGCAAGAAAATAACATGACAAAGATAAACCATTATGTATGAGGTTCCCTCAGTTCACCAATGAAAAGAAACAGACTAGAAGAATAGATCAAGAAACAAACTCCAACAATATGCTGTATACAAGAACCACATTTAACTTAAAATGAAACTCATAGACTAAATGTCAAAGGATCAGAAACAATACTCCATGCAACCTAACAAAAAAGCAGGAGTAGCTATTCTGTTTGTAGACAATGTGAACCTCAAACCAAGAACAATCAAAAGAGATTAAAAAAGCCACTAAACACTCCTTAGGGGAAATTTCAAGAGGAAGAGATAAAAATCATGAATATATATTCACCCAATATGAGAGCATGCAACTATATAATACACATATTAATAGACATGGAAAATCAAATAAGTAATAACACAATCATTATGGGAGAATTTAGCACCCCATTGTAACAAAGAGTTAGATCAACTAGGCAGAAAATCAACCTAGAAATAGTAGAACTGAAGAAAAATGAAGTAATAGACCTGAACCAAACTTGTGAACAAATGGATTTACTAGATATTTACAGAGTGTTCCACCCAACAACAACAGAATACAAATTCTTCTCATCTGCACATGGGACATTCTCTAAAGTAGATCATATTCTAGCCCATATAGCATGCTTAAGTAAAAACAAATAAATTGGAATTATCTCATGCATATATATTACCTGATCATCGTGCACTGAAATTGGAAATTAATAGCAAAAGAAACTGCAAAAACTCCATAATCACATGAAAATTAAATAACACCATCTTGAGCAACCAATTGACCATGCATAAAATTAAAGAAGAAATTAATATATACATTCAAACAAAAATGCAAATGCAACTTACCAGAATTTGTGGGACAAAATGAAAGAATTCCTAAGAGGGAAATTTATAGCAGTGAATTCTCACATCAGGCAGGAAAATAGAACAAGTACAAATAAAAAACCTAGTAATGTGCCTCAAGCTTATGGAAAAAGAAAAGCAAGTCAAACCCAAAGCCCATACATGGGAGGATATCATAAAAATCAGAGCAGAAATTAATGCCAGTGTGACTAATGAAACAATAAATTAATGAATTAAAGAGCTGGTTCTTTGAAAAAATAAAAAATTGGTAAACTCCTTACTAACCTTATCAAAAAATGGAAGGAATACTTCAAATTCATGCCATAAGGAATGAAAGGGGTAAAAATCACTACAGATCCTATGGAAATGCAGATCACCAATACTTACTTTGAAAATCTTACTCTCATAGGATGTGAAACACAGAAGAAATGGACAGATTCCTAGAAACATATGGATTACCAAAACTGAATCAGGTATGTATAAAAATTCTGAATAACCCAATATCACTTCATGAAACTGAAAATGTAATTAAAAACTTACCAAGAAAGAAAAGCCCAAGGCCTGCTAGATTCATGGCTGAATTCTATCAGAAATTTAGAGAAGATCAAATGTCAATCCTCCTCAAACTCTGTAATGAAATTGAAAGGGAAGCAATTCTCCCTCACTTATTCTCAGAAAAAAGTATTACCCAGATACCACAACCAGAAAAGATGTAACCAAAAAGACAACTGCAGACCAAACTCTCTAATGAACATAGATGCAAAAATCTTCAATAAAATATTAGCAAACAGAATGCAGCAGATCATCAAGAAGATTATGCTCTATGATCAAGTGGAATTCATTACAGAAATGCAGGGATGGTTCAACATATACAAATCAATAAACATGGAACACCTCATCAACAGAGCCAAAGACAAAAGGCAAATGTTCATCTCAATAGATGTAGAAAAAACTTTTGATTGAGTGGAACACCCATTCATAATAAAAATCCTATAGAAATCTGAGGAGATGGTCTTTACCTCAATCTGATAAAAGTCATCTATGACAAACCAAAAGCCAACATCATAATGACTGGACAAAAACTGAAAGATTTCAATCTAAAATCAGGACCAAGAAAAGAATGAGCACTATCATCATCTCTATTCAATGTATTTTTGGAAACATTAACCAGAGGAATTAGACAAGAAAGAGAAATAAATAGAATAAGGATTGGAAAGAAAGAAGTTAAACTATCATTACTCACAGATGATATGATATTCTACATAGAAGATCCAAAAAATCTCCTCTGAAAGCCTACAAGAATTAATAACCAAGTTCAGTAGCATAGCTGAATACAAAGTCAATACTCAAAAATGAATAGCCTTCCTATACATAAGCAACAAACTTACTAAGAAAAATAGGGAAACCACACCCTTTTTAATAGCATCCTATAAAATAAAATACTTAGGAATCAACCAAAGGAAGTTGAAGATCTCTACACTGAAAATCACAGTACTCTAAAAAAGAGATCAAAAGATATCAGAAAATGGAGAGATATTCCTTGCTCATGAAAAGGAAGAACCAACATCTGTAGTACAGATTTGATGCAATCTCAATAAAAAATTCCTTTACTATACCTCACAGATCTAGAAAAACATAATACTAAAATTCATTTGGAACAAGAAGAGACCTAGAATATTATGATCAATCCTGGGAAACACAGGCAAATCAGGAGGCATCACTATTCCTGGCTTGAAATTATACTACAAACTACTGTGATAAAAATTAGCATGGTACTGGCAGAAAGACAGACTTGGAGACCCACTGAACAAATAAGAAGATAAAAACACAACTACAAACACTCTCAGCCACCTTATCTTTCTAATGGGACCACATTTTCACTGGAGGGAAGATAGCCTTTTTATTAAAGGATGCTGGAAAACTGACTTTTCACATGCTAAAGACTAAAACTAGACCTATGTGTACCACCATGCCTTAAACCAAAGTAAAAATGAATCAAAGTTGTAAATATTAAACAGAAACACTAAATCTACAGGAAGAAAAAGAAGATAGTTCATAAACAAAAAACTGCATGGAAGTACTTCAAAGAATCAACAATTGGGATCTCATCTTATTAAACAGTGTTTGCACATCAAAAGAAATCACCAACAGAATGAAACGAAAACCATGAATTGGGAAAAATGGTAGCCAACTCTCCTTCACGCAACAGATTTCTATCTAGAACATATAAAAAACTGAAAAAAAAAAAAAACCCTGTGGCTCACATTCAAAGACTCAATCCAAAAATGGGATGAATATACACTGCTCAGATGAAGAAATACAAATGGCAAATTAGTATATGAAAAAATGTTCAACATCGTTGGTCATTTGAGAAATGAAAATTAAAACAGCACTGAGATTCCATCTCACTCCAGAAGGAATGGCTGACATCAAGAAAAAAAAACCAATAACAAATGCTCAAAAGGCTGTGTGGAAAAAGGAACACTTCTCCACTGTTGGTAGTTATGTGACTGGTACATCTACTATGGAAGTCAGTGTGAAGTTTCCCCCAAAAGCTAGGATTACCAAGTTATTCCCCTGATGAGTATTTCCCCAGAAGAATTAAAAGCATCTTGCTACTGCAATATATATGCATCCATGTTTTACAGTAGCACAATTTGAGATATATAAATCTTGAAAATAATACAAATGCCCATCAACCAAGGAATGGATAAAAAAAGGTGATATTTCTATGCAATGCAGTACTATTCAGGTATAAATAAGGATAAACTTGAGGCTTTTATAAGTAAATGAATGCAACTAGAGACCACATTCATAAGTGAAATAAATTAAATTCGCATGTGTAAACATCATATTTTATCCCTAGTTTAAGAAACTGAAGTAGTAAAAAAGATTCAAAATCTACAGTAGATATTGTGGAATGGAAAGGAACTGCTCCAAGGGAAATAACTGCTTGGAGGAATTGAGGAAAGAGGAAGGGAAAAAAAACTATTCATATGCATACATCCATACAAGTTACTTAAAATAATTATACTACTAATTTCTTTTAAATCACTGAAAAGAATGGTTTGTGCTTATATTATGTAATCAATTTTGCATGCATGTCTTGTAATCTGAGCAACTACTTTGAACATAATTATGCAGTACATTAACCACTGTTAATTTCCTATCATCTTGATATGAAATTCTGTATCATTGCTTTTATTGCTTTTTCTCTTTAAAATAAAGGGAAAAACAAATAATGTTGATCTCTTTGAATGTGTGAAAGCATTCCTGATTCAAATTTCTTAGAATATTCTATAAAATTAGCAAAGATGTCCTTAAATTGTTTTCCTAAAGTTTAGCATGTTTTCTTTTAGAGAACATATATGAATATAGATGCATATTAATTTTGAAATTATTATATTTCATTGTAACATTTTCATATATTCATATGACATATTTTCATCATAAGTGTCTTGCCCATTTGCTTCCTTACAAGATTTCTCCCTTCTTCTGGGTCCCTTCTTGTCCAACAGTTCTAATCTGATGTCATTTTTTTAACCTTGCATTCCATGGATGAAGCAAAATGTGGATATCTGTGTTTCTACATCTGGTTTTATTTGCTTAACTTGATGATATCTAGTTCCATTCAATTTCCTGCAAATGATGGGACATTTTTCCTTGTGGCTGAAAATTTCTTTGTGTGTAAATGTACCTCATTTTCTTATTCATTCAATGATAGGCATGTTAGACTGATTCCATATCTTAGTTATTTTGAATTGTGTAGCACTATACATGTGCTTCTACATCTCTGTATAGTATGATGATTTTGATTCCCTCTGGTATATATAAAGGTGTGAGATATCTGGATCATGTGGCAGCTGTATGTTGAATTTTGGAGGAACCTTCATATTGATCTGCATAGTGGCTAAATTAATTGATGCTCTACTCAACAATATATAAACATACATTACCCTCACATCCCCATCAGAAATAATTGGTTCTTCTATTTTTGATGGGAGTCATTCTAACAAGGGATGAAATCTCATTTTAGTATTGATACACAATTCTTTCATAGTTAAATATGTTGTGATATTACTTATAAAATTAATGTTCACATTTCTTTTTCAGGGAACTATCTGCTGGACCTACTTCTCTTTTTATTTGATTATTTGTTCTTTTGGATACAATTTTTGAGTTCTTCATACATGTAAGCTTTTGTCAGTGAGTAGCTAAAATCTCCCAGTGTCTTCATTTTATTGATTGTTTCCTTTGTTATGCAAAAACTTTCTAATTTGATGCATTCACACTTATTATTCTTGATACTATATCCAGAGCTAACAAGGGGGTCCAATTTCAAGAGTTATGGCCTTTGCCTGAGTTTTAAATTTTCCCCTATATTTTCTTGTAGCAGTTTATAGTTAATGGTCTTATATCTAGTACTTGGTTATTTTTGAGTTGACTTTGCTACATAGACAGAGGGAAGAGAGACATAGAGAAAGAGAGAGAGAGACAGAAACAGAGAGACAGAAACAGGGGACAGAGATGGAGAAAGAGACAGAGACAGAGACCTAGTCAGTCTTTTCATAATGTTATCACATTTTTCCTACACAATTGGTTAAAGAAGTTATCTTTTCTCTAATGTATTTTGTCTTCTTTCTCAAGAACAGACAGAATGGCTATAGCTTTAGGATTTTATTTCTGCATCATCTTTCATATTTCATGAACCATGTATCTGTTATATTTGTGTTTCAACATTCACCCAAAGCCCCATACAATCATGAGTGATGGGCTTCTCAGGGGAAGCTGAATCCACAATGTGTGAATGGTTTATGGTCTAATGCTGGGATTGGAGATGTGAGTGCTACACCCACCCTAGGGCAAGTAGCCTGAATACAATATAAGGGGGTAAAAGAGGCTCCCCCACTTTTGCTCTTGGTACTTTTGTTGTCTGCTGCTGCCATTAACTGTTATCCTTTTGCCATGTGCTATCCTGCCTTGGAGCCAGCCAATTATGTACTGCAATTTCTACAAACTGTAAGCTAAGTAAATCTTTGTGCTTTTACCTTTGTAAGTATTTTTTCTCAGCAATGAGAGAAAAGTAACTGATACTGTATCCGTTTTTTAGTTTCTGTTTTTCTTTTATGTTTTAAATACTATTATTAGTATAGAGTTGCCATGCATATGATAACAATTATTATGGAATTTGAACCTGTACATAGTGTATTTTTAAGCCATTTTAAACCCATTTCCATTCCTACTCTTAAATCCTTCTCCCCTCCTCATCTTATAAAAGTTGTATTTTCGTTATTCCTTCCACCCTCTTTTTTTCTCTGGTACCATGCTGTTGGCTTTGGAATATAACTTGAAAAATTAACTGTTGTCATGCTTCCAGCCTTGTTTCTTTTGCATAGTATTTCATTGTTTCATTGTTTCTTCTGGGTCATTTCTGATTCCATAGAATTGTTTTTTCTAACTATTAAAGAGTGCTGTTAGTATTTTAATGGCACTTGCATTAAATCTGTGGATAATTTTGGAAGTATAGCCATCTTAACATTAGTGTATTGATTCATGAATTATGGAAGCCTTTCCATTTTCTAATGTCTTGACTTTCATTGTATTTTTTTAAATTTTATTTAAAGAGAAAACAGAAAAAAGGTAGAATTCCAAGGAAAAAAAGAAAAGAACAAAAAACACTAAGAAATCATTACTTGATAACTTACATACTGTCATCTAGGAAATAGTTGTTCAAGTTACAAATTTAAAACATACAAAGTGCACATTGTTTAATGAGACCGTTAACAGTTCTGCTCCATGATCTAACAAAAACAGTAATATGGTCATTCATCTTACACACTTAACCATACATGCAATTATAACCTTTAGAGCACTTTCTTTTACTCTCTGTTTTATAGTAGCAATTACACATTTTGGGTTTTATTGCTCCTGCATTTCTTATTACTTTTTACACTAGAGACACATTGTGATATTTATAAATATGATCATTACTTGTTTCACTAATGGGGATAGTCTCAAGTTGTCTCCATTTACCTATGCCTCAAGATCATCCTTTCACAGCTGAGTAATAGTCCATTGTTTAAAAAAAGCACATTTTTTTCATCCATTCTGCAGTTGATGGGCATCTTGGTTGATTCCAAGATTTAGCTATTACAAATTGTGCTGCTATGAACATGGGTGAACATATATCACTGTGATATAACCTTTTAGTTTCTCTGGGAAAATACCCAGGAGGGGAATAGCTGCTTTGGATGGAGCTTCCAATCCTAGTCTTCTGAGAATTCTCCATACTGATTTCCATAGGGAAATCTCACCAACAGTGGAGCAGTGTTCCTTTTTCCCCCCAGCCTCGTCAACATTTGTTATCAGTTGATTTCTTGATGGCAGCTATTCATTCCAAAGTCAGATGAAATCTCAATGTTGTTTTAATTTGCATTTCTTGAATTATGAGTGATGGTGAACAGTTCTTCATGTATTTATTTTCCATTTGTATATCTTCATCTGAGAACTGTGTGTTCATCTCAGATGCCCATTTTTTGGAGAGGGTCTTTGAATTTGGGAGGGCTTGATGTTTTTCAATTCTTTATATGTTCTTGATATAAGTCCTGAGAGAAATTGGATTAGTAGATGTTTACAGAGTGTTCCACCCAACCACAACAAAATACACATTCTTCTCAGCTGCACATGGCACATTCTCCAAAATAGACCATATATTATCCCATAAATCATTCTTAAGTAAATGCAAGGGTATTGAAATTATCCCATGAATAATATCTGACCATAGTGTGCTGAAACTGGAAATTAATGGCAAAAGAAATTGCAAAACCTGCATGCATACATAGAAATTAAATAACATCCTTTTAAACAACCAGTGGGCTACAGATGAAATAAAACAATACCTACAATTCAATGAAAATGTGGAAACAACATATTGTAATCTGTGGGATGCAATGAAAGCGGCCTGAAGAGGGAAATATATAGCCATAAATAGCCATAAATAGTCAAGAAATCAGAACAAGCACAAATAAACAACCTAATGCTTCACTTCAAGCTTCTAGAAAAAGAAGAGCAAGTTAAATCTAAAGCTCATAGAAGAGAGGAAATTGTAAAGATTAGAGCAGAAATCAATGCAATTGAAACTAAAAAAAATACAAAGAATTAATGAATCAGAAAGCTGGTTTTGTGAGAGAATAAACAAAATTGACAAACCTCTAGCTAATCTTATAAAGAAAAAGAAAGAAAAAAAACAAATTCACACAATAAGAACTGAAAAGGGAGAAATTACTACAGATCCCATGGAAATTCAAAAGATCATGTATACCTAATTTGAAAATCTCTACTCACTTAGAGTGGAAAAACAGAGGAAATGGACAGATTTCTAGAAACATGAACTACCAAAGCTCAACCCAGAAGATATAGCAATTTTGAATAATCCAATGTCAGCTATTGAAATTGAAAATATAATAAAAAAAATTACCAACAAAGACAATTCCAGGTCCTGAATGATTCATGGTTGAATTCTACAAGAAATTTAGAGAAGATTTTATTCCAATACTCTTTAAACTCTTCAATGAAATTGAAAAGAAAGCAATCTTCCCTAATTCATTCCAGGAGGCAAGCATTACTCTCATATCCAAACCAGAGAAAGACCCAACCAAAAAGGAGAACTATAGGCCAATCTCACTAATGAACATAGATGCAAAGATTCTCAATAAAATACTGACAAATAGAATGCAGAAAATCATCAAGAAGGTTATACATCATGAAGAAGTGAGCTTTATTCCAGGAATGCAGGGATGGTTTAACAGACACAAATCAATAAATGTGATACACTATATCAACAGGCCAAAAACAAAAACCACATGGTCATCTCAATAGATGTAGAATAAGCTTTTGATAAAGTCCAACACATGTTCATGATAAAAACCCTTCAGAAACTCAGAATACACAGTGTCTACCTAAACCTTATAAAGGCCATCTATGACAAATCAACAGCCAATATTATACTAAATGGACAAAAATTAAAAGCTTTCACTTTAAAATCAGGAACAAGACAAGGATGTACACTATCACCACTCCTTTTCAATATGGTTCTGGAAACATTAGCCAGGGCAATCAGAGAAGAGAGAGAAATAAAAGGAATAAAGATAGAAAATGAAGTTAAATTATCACTATTTGCAGATGACATGATACTCTATATAGACAATCCAAAAAACTCCATTAAAAGACTAATCAAGGTAATAATAACATTCAGCAGTGTACCTGGATACAAAGTCAATGCTCAAAAATCAATAACATTCCTGTACACAAACAAGAAACTCACCAAGAGATAAATAATGGAAATATCGCCCTTCACAATAACATCTAAAAAACTGAAATACTTAGAAATCAACCTAACTAAAAATGTAAAAGACCTATATGCCGAAAATTATACTACACTAAAAAAGGAGATTGAAGAGGATATTAGAAAATGGAAGGATATTCCTTGCTCTTGGTTAGGAAAAACCAACACTGAAAATGGCCATACTCCCAAAACTGTTATACAGATTTAATGCAATTGCAATCAAAATGCCATTGACATACCT
This sequence comes from Dolichotis patagonum, assembly GCA_004027295.1. Classification (NCBI taxonomy): domain Eukaryota; kingdom Metazoa; phylum Chordata; class Mammalia; order Rodentia; family Caviidae; genus Dolichotis; species Dolichotis patagonum. Next base: position 28,830 of record PVJX010018669.1, read on the forward strand.
CATAGATCTAGAAAAAACACTCCTAAAATTCATTTGGAAACAGAAGAAACCTAGAATAGCAAAGGCAATTCTGGGCAAGAAAGGCAAAGCAGGAGGCATGTCAATTCCTGACTTGAAACTGCACTACAAAGCCACAGTGATAAAATCAGCATGGTACTGACAAAGAAATAGACCTAAGGATCAATAGAACAGATTAGAAGATGCAAGTATAAGTACAAAGAGACTCAGCCACCTGATATTTGACAAAGGGACTAAACATGTTCACTGGAAGAAGGATAGCCTCTTTAATAAACGGTGTTGGAAAAATTGGCTCTCCACATGCAGAAGACTGAAACTAGATCCATGCCTATCACCATGCACAAAACTAAAGTCTAAATGCATAAAAGACCTAAACATTAAAACAGAAACACTACTGGTAGACAAGGTAGGTAGAAGTCTTGGAGACATAGGAGTAGGCAGAGAATTAATGAACAAAATGCAAACTGCATTGGAAACCCTTCAGAGAATCAACAAGTGGGATCTCATATTACTGAAAAGTTTCTGCACTTCAAAAGAAATCACCAACAGAGTGAAAAGAAAACCCACAGAGTAGGAAAGAATTTTAGCCAGCAACCCCTTTGACTTTCATTGTTGATGCCTTTAACCGCTTTGATTAGGTTGGTTTCTAGGTGTTTATTTGTTTGGAATTATTCTGAATAGCAGTCATGATTTCTTTCTCTATATGCTCATTATTGGTGTATGTAAACAATTCATGTGTGTATGATTTTGTATCTGCCACTTTGCTAAATGTCTTTATCAGATCTAAAAGCTTTTTGGTGGTATTTTTAAAAGAAAAGTTTAAAAACCACAATGAAACAGAGTTTCAAAAGTTAGTAGGACAATTACAATTACAATACATTTTCAATACAATACAATTACAATACAATACAATTAATACATTTTCTATTGTTGTCTTTGCAGTAGTTATTCAGAGTACAAGATGCAGGCACCATATCTTGTCCAAACAACATTAGCACAAACCTTTCTTTTCAATGATCTAAAAGAAATGACTACCGTGTGTGTGTGTATTTTTGTGTGTGTGTGTGTGTGTGTTTATTCTTTTTTCCTTTCTTCCTTTTCCTTTCCTGCATTACAGTTTGTCTTTTCTTTTGAATAGTTTCTCCCTCTTTCACAATACCTATTGTGTCTTTTGGATCTTATTTACTTATTCAGTTTCTCATACTAGTGAGATAATATGATGTTACACATGTGGATCTGATTTGTTTCACTTATGAGTGTGGTCTCTAGTTGCATCCATTTACCTAACAGAAGTCTCCAGTTTATAATTCTTTTTGGCTGAGTAGTACTCCATTGTAAAAAAAAAAAATACATCTTTTTTATTCACTGCTGATTTGATGGATATTCATGTTGTTTCTGTGATCTAACTACTACAAATTGTGCTGCTGTAAACATGGGTGAACATATATTACTGTGGTATGATGTTTTTAATTCTTCTGGGAAGATTCTCAGAAGCAGAATAGCTGAGTCAAATGTGATCTCTAATTCTAGTTTTTTAAAGGAATCTCCACACTGCTTTCCAACAGTGGTTGTTCCAATCTACACTCCGGTGGAGATTTTTAATTTATATTTTGGTCTTCTATTTAAAACATCAACATCTTCAAAAACATGAGTTGACCTTCTTTCTTGTTCATACCTTTTTAATTTATTTTTCTTCCCTGGTTGCTGTGGTTAAAATTTGAAATATTATATTGGAGAGCAGTGTTGAACGTGAATATCCTTGTTTCACTTCTGATCTTAAAGGAAATATTTCAGTTTTTCATTTAGTCATAATGTCATTTATGATATAAGCTGTACATTTGTGGTATATGATTTTTCTCAGTTTGACAGTATTTTTTAATGATAAAAGAATGTCAAATTTTGTCAAATGCTTTATTGCATTTGATAAGATGATCTGTGAATGTTATCCTTGATTCTACTTATGTGGTGTATTACAATTATTGATTTGCACATGTTGAGCCTTTCTTACTTCCCTAATATGAAATCCACTTAGTCATGATCACTTGAATATGTTGTTCAATTCTAATTTCAAGAATTTTATTAAGGATTTTTATGCATGTGTTCATCAAGGTTGTCAGTCTATAGTCCTCTTATTTTTATTGTCTGTATCCAGGTTTGGTATCAGGGTAATGCTGGCTTCATAGATGCATTTGGAAGTTTTCCTGCCCTTTTATATCATGGAATATTTTTAGAACCACTGTTGTTCATTCTTATCTAAGAATGTCCATTAACATTTAGCAGTAAATACAATAGAACCCAAGTTTTTCTTAGTTGATAGAGTTTTGTATTAACTAAATTGTTTGTTATTGATGTATTTAAGAATTTTTACATTTTTGGTGCTGTTTAATAAGCAATATTCCTCTGAAAATTTACCTGTTTTTTTCTAGATACTTGGTTTATAGGAAAATCAGTTTTTAAAAATAATTCTATATAGTCCTCAGAGTTCAGTTGTATTTTTTTAAATTTTTGATTTTTCTCCTCTAATGTTATTAAACTTGGGCTGGCTCCCTCTTTTGCTAAGCTTGGCTAAGAATTAATCAACCTTATCAAGAAATTGACACTGAACTTTGCATATTTTTTGTTTTAATGACACTATCTCTTTGATTTTCTTAGGAACTTGAAATGTATCATTAGATTACTTATTTCAGATTGCTGTTTTTTAAGTTTTGCACTCACAGTAATACATTTATTTCTTATGATTTCTTTATGCCTGACATTCTGATTTGTTTTGTTTCCATTATTATTTTATTCAAAGACTTTTTAAATTTTTACCTTAATTTTTTCCATGACCTGTTGATCAAGTATGTACTTTTCAATCTCCGTGTTTTCAGAATTTCTGTGGTCTCCTTTCTATTGATTACTAGTTTAATTCCATCATGATCTGATAGAAAGCATAAAATAATTTCAGTTCTTTAGTATTTATTGAGACTTGCTTGTGATTTAAACTATGGTCTACTTTAGGAGACTATTCTGTGGGCTGTGAAAAAGAATGTGTTTTCCACTCTTGTAATGTCACATAATCTGTGAATATTTGTTAAACCCATTTGATCTATTATATTTTTATTTGTGATGTTTCTTTATTGAATCTTAGTCTGATTAACCATTTATATGTGACAATGGAATATTGAATTCCTCCAATACAACTGTATTGGAGCCTATCAGTTATTTCAAATTGTGTTTATTTTATAAATTGGTTTTTCCAATATTTTGTTTGTATATATTTTCTATTGTTTTTTCACTTTAAAGAATTGTTCCCTTTACTACAATGCAGTGATTTTGTCTCTTCTAATCCATTCTGGTAGGAAATCAACTTCTTCAGAAATTGAAAAGCTATTCCTGCTTGCTATTGGACTTCAATTACTTCTATTATCACTTTCCTTTCTTTCATTTTCACTTGTTTCCATCTTTGCACATGGATGTAATTCTGGCAGACAACACATACATAGATCTTATTTTATTCAGTCTGTCAACCTGTGTCTTTTGGTAGGAGAATTAAGAACATTAAAATAAAGTATTATTAATAAAAGATATGTTTATTTGTGTCACTTCATTGTTTTTCTACTGTTTTATTAACTTTTGTTTCTTTTTCACTTTTGTATCTTCTAATGCGATTTATTCTTTCCTTTGGTCTGTGACTGTTGAACTCTTCATCCTTGTTTAGGATTGCCTAAAGTATAGTCCTCAATGTTAGAAGGACATAAATTTCTTTAGTTCATAATTGTCATGCAGTATTTTTATTTCTCCTTACTGTTTTAAAGATAGCCTTGTAGAACATACTAATCCCAACTGGTAGTTGTTTTCTTTCAATTCTTTAAAACATACTAGTCCTTTTGATGTTTAAGGCTTGAAAACATGAAGTCATTTTGATGGCTTTGACCTTATAAGTACTTGTCTAACAGCTATTAATATTCTTTATTCTTATGAATTTTATAATTCGACTATGGTGTGACACAAAGGGTTTTTTTTCTTTGTCATGTTTACTCTAAGTTCTAAATGTCTATGAGCCTAAATATCCATCTTATTCCCCAGATATGGAATGTTTTCTGCACTAATTTCAGTGTACAGATTGTTCTATGTGTGCAGCCTGTAGTTTGTTGTCTTGTTCCGCACCAATGAGTAGTAATATTTTTCTTTTAGATTTATCTCAGAGCTCTTATATAATGTATTTATGGTTTCTTATTTTGTTTCTCTATAAATGCTCTATTGTGTCTACTTTTCTTTAAGTCCTGATAGTTTTTCCTATGAGTCATTTTGCCTAGTGGCAATTCTTTCAATTGAATATTCAATTAACTGTTATTTTCATTTCCTATATTTCTATTTCATTCTCTTAGAACCTCTGTCTTTTTACTGAAATGTTGTTCCATATCTTTCCTTTTCATTCTTAAGTAATTTCCTTACTTATTTGCCCTTTCCATGTTGTCTTTAATCATTTTAACTACTGGTTTTATAAATGCTCTGTACAGGATACTATTTAATTCAGGATCTTTCAGATCCACTCTTTGAAAGTTAAAACTTTTGAAAGCAACTTTTTGCTCTCTTTCATCATTATATTGCATTTATTTGTTGATGTTTGGGGTTGAAAAAGTGTTTCTTCTAAACTTATGTGACTGTCTTCATGAATGGTTCTATTGTGCCTTGAGTTGTGGGTATGTCTGCCCCAGAGAGTTTCCACTCAGTCTGTCCTGGGTGGTGAGTTCAGTCCCCTAGGTGCTGGATGTTTCAAGAAAAGTGCAAATATGAGTAACATCAATAAGAGAGAAGTTAACCATAAACTATTATGCAATTAAGAATTTTTTAAAAGTTTATAGTATTTTGCTAACAGAAAAAGACAAGGAGAATCGTAAAACAAAGGCCTAAAATAAAATAGAAATAGAAATAGAAATAGAAAGGCTTGAAAAAACTTAAATAGTAATGTCATTCAGATTAATAGAAGAAATAGAAAATGTGTAAAGGGACTTAAAGAAAGCAGAAAAAGAAAAAGAATGTAAATGGGAGCTAAGGAAAGAAGTTAGTCTATATCCAATTGTGTTTTTTTTTATTTGAAAGAGAATAAAACAAAAGGGGGCAGTACAGAGCAGATCAGAACAGGACAACATAGGCAACACAGTACTTTACATTAGAGACAACTGGACATCAACAGTAGCTAACACCATATCTTTTACTCTGTTATAGTTGAGCATAGTTTCAAATACAATAATATCAACATAACACAATAGTATAAAGCCATGCATGGAGTGAAAGAATTACAGGGCATTCTGAAACGAATAACAGAAAATGATCAATGGGCACTATAATATCTCATTTGTGATAAAAAAAATTTGTTTAAACTATCACACATATTCAAATTCCAATAAGACACAATGTGATAGATAGAACCAATGGTAGTAGAACAAAAGAAGCATGGTAGGACTTCTAAGAAGGATGATATTAAATCAGCAATAGCTGTCATGATGTTTTGTTTTCTTCAAAACAGCTGCTCATATCATCACGTATGATATAGTCAAACAAAACAGGATAAAACCATTCCAACTGATGATTGAAAACTTTGAAAGACTTCAAAGCTATGAGATGGGGACTCATGCTTACCATAAAATCTTATATACGCTTACCAAATCTCATACTAGGGAGACCAAATGGTATTTACTCTTGTGAGTTTGGTTTATTTCACTTAAGAGAATGGTCTCAAGTCATATCCACTTATTTATAAATATCTCGATGTGATCATTCTTTATAGCTGAGTAGTACTCCATTGTATAAAAATGCCACAACTTTTTTATCCATTCCTCAGTTAATGGGCACTTAGGTTGTTTCCAGGATCTGGCTATTACAAATTGTGCTTCTATAAACATGGGTGCACATATATCACTGTGGTATGATGTTTTCAGTTCTTCTGGGAATATGCCTAGAAGCGGAATAGCTGGGTCAAATGGGACATCAAACGCAGCTTTTTGAGGAATCTCCAGACTGACATCCACAGTGGTTGCACCAGTCTACACTCCCACCAGCAGTGTAGAAGAGTTCCTTTTTCCCCACTGCCTCTCCAACACTTGTTGTTGGTAGTGTTTTCTATCTTGGCCATTCTTTCTGGAGTGAGATGGAATCTCAGTGTGGTTTTAATTTGCATTTCTCTCATGACTAATGATGATGAACGTTTTTTCATGTATTTATTTGCCATTCGTATTTCTTCCTCTGAGAACTGTGTATTCATTTCAGATGCCCATTTTTGGATTGGGTCTTTGAATTTCGAGGGTCTGATTTTTTTTAATTCTTTATAAGTTCTAGACAGAAGTCCTTTGTCTGAGGCGCTGTCCATGAAGATTTTTTCCCAATTTGTGGGTTTTCTTTTCACTCTGTTGGAAACCTCTTTTGACATGCAGAAGCTCTTTCATAAGATGTGGTCCCAGTTATTGATTCTGGGAAGTACTTCCCGTGTACTTTGGTTCTTGTTCATGAATTCTCTTACTACCCCTATATCTTTGAGGTTTTTACCTACTTTGTCTTCCAGAAGTTTTAGTGTTTCTGCTTTCATATTTAGATCTTTGATCCATTTAGATTTTAGTTTACTGTATGGTGATAGACATGGGTCTAGTTTTACTCTTCTGCATATGGACCGCCAATTTTTCCAGCACCATTTGTTAAAGAGACTGTCATTCTTCCAGTGAGCATGTTTGGCCCATTTATCAAAGATGAGGTGGTTGAGTGAGTTTGCGGTTGTGGGTGTATCTTCCAATCTATTCCACTAATCCTCGGGTCTGTTTCTATTCCAGCACCATACTGACTTTATTACTGTAGCTTTGTAGTATAATTTTAAGTCAGGGATTGTGATGCCTCCTGCCTTGCCTTTGTTGCTTAGAATTGCCTTTGCTATTCTAGGTCTCTTCTGGTTCCAGATGAATTTTAGGAGTGATTTCTCTAGTTCTATGAGGTATGTTAGTGGTATTTTGATTGGGATGGCATTGAATCTGTATAGTAATTTTGGGAGAATGGCCATTTTTACAATGTTTGTTCTTCCTATCCATGAACAGAGGATGTCTTTCCATTTTCTGAGGTCCTCTTCGATTTCCTTTTTCAGGGTATTATAATTTTCTCTGTATAGCTCTTTTACTTCTTTCGTGAGATTAATTCCTAAGTATTTCATTTTTTTGGATGCTAGTGTAAAGGGTGTAGTTTCTCTTATTGCTCTCTCAGTACTTTTGTTGTTAGTGTATAGAAATGCTATTGATTT
>PVJX010018670.1:0-36109 GCA_004027295.1 Dolichotis patagonum
AGGGAGGGGAGGGGAAGGAAGGAGAGGGGAGGGGAGAGAAAAAAGCTTTACAAGCCTAAGCAAGTAAACTGGAAACTACAGTGCACAACCTTCTAGAGTGTGCTGGAAAATAAAAATTAACCCAGATGTGCAGATGTGTTTATTAAATTCATTGAACAACTGGAAGCTAAAACCTTTCTTGAGAGCAAAGGCGTTCCTGAGAAGGTAAACGCATGGTTCCAACAGTTGTTTGCATACTAAAGTGCTCCTAGTTTGAGACAGAAAGAGCATGTACAATGGCATCTAAATGCTAACAATCTTTTGATGGGCAAAACTCAATTATTATGACAAAGCTGCACAGTGGGAGGCACTCAACATATTTAGATAGGAGTGAAAAAATCTATTTAAAACCAGAAACTCAAGGAAAAGTGCTCTCTATGTGAACTTAAATACATATTCATTTTTCTAATATTGCTTTAGCTGTGGATACAGAGACAGCACGATGACCTTATAAACAAAAACCATCTCATATTCTTTTAAAGATCTCTCACTTGATCAGAATTAATGTTTTTGTCATTATTTTTGGCAATCTGAAACCTGTATTTTTAACAACTTCTACAAATTAACAAAGATTTTCAGACATACAGCATGATTCTAAAATGGATAATTTTATCTCCATTAAGAAGAGTAAACACACAAAAAAAGCTGAGGTCATTTTAACAATAATTGAATTTGAAACTCCAAGCTCAGTGAAGCAATATGGAGGAACACAATGAAAAGCGGAGGCACCCACAGACCAGAGCTTTACTTGCCGAGTGCAAACGAGGACACAGACATCTCCAGACCGACTATACCCTAAGTCTTGCTTTCAAACACAAGGTTAATTCAGCGGCGTGTCCTCTCCACACAGCGCTTTTCTGAACCATCTGCGCGACATATTGGCTCTAAAGTGTGCTGTTAAGTGGGGCAAAAACATTTGTGAGCACCTCAACTCTTAATCTCAACTCTAGAAACAGTGAGAAAAGCTACAGGTCTCTTTTGTTTATTTGCTTAGAGGAATCAGAGATTGATTTAGAAAAGCTGATGGAAAACTGAGTGCTAGCTAATAGCGCACAGAGACAAGGAGCCCAACACATTCGCGCCGCAGCAGCCCACACAGCGGCCTCCCAGCTGCACGGCCAGGGATCGAGGGCCACACCTCAACCCTGGCACGCAGCACCCTGGCACCCGCGGGACCTGTGGAGGGCAAGGAGGGGACGGCGCTGAATCACGGTGCTGTCTGTTCACAGCCCACGGTGGCCGGGCGTCACCAGAAGCTTCGTGTCCCAGAGAGAGCGGCTCAAGCCGGCCCAGCAGGCTGGAGACGATCTATGTCCCTGCTTTCAGCTCCGTGAGCACGAGCAGGTTACTCAGGCCGCCTGGACATCAGGGTCCGCACAGAAGAGGTGACATTAAGACCAGTACCTACCTCAAAAGGTAATTATAAATGTTAAATAACTGCATGGAAAGCGGCTTTTTACTTCTGTCACTTGAAAGACACATGATAGATGCCCGCTGTCCTTATTTCTGAGCAACCACACAGACACACACATCAGGAAGAAAAGGAGACCAGCGCGCCTGCCGCGGTCCTCGTGGCTGCCTTTCAGTTTACAAGCGTCCCCTGACCTTTCCTGCTTGTTTGCCCTTGCACGCGGCATCTTCCCTGTCCAGCACACTCCTTCCCCGTCCTTGCCTTCGCTAACTCCTTCTTAGACTTTGGATACCAACTGTCCACGCGTCTGCCTGGAATCCTAGCGGGCGACGCGCTGGACCGCCAGTGTGACAGCGGCACTGTAACACAGTGTGCGCTGTCCGTCTTCACCCTCATCACCCAGTGCACGTGCGTGTGGGCGCAAACACGCCCCTGCACTATGAGAGCTTTTAAAGTTAGTGCGGCAAAGCCTATGTGTATTCTGTTCATCAAACACAATTTCTAAGCCGAGTAGAGTGCTACAAAGTTGTAGCTGTAGCACTTTAAGGCACTAAAGCAGGAGAATCACAGCTTCAGACCCAGCCTGGACAAGGTGCGACTTGGTATAAAGTTTGGTTATTGCCCTGGTATAGCTCCATGCCTAATGGATACGCAGACACGCACACCTTTCAAAAATTAAAAAACAATCAGACGATGCTTACGCTGCATCCCCTGTGAAGGCACGTGTAGAGTAAACAGAAGATACAGTCAAAGTCTGCTCCCCCAAGAAATGCTCAGTGACGTCTGCCGGAATAATACTCCCCAGAAGTAGTTAAAGATGAGCACAACGTCAGTTCTGAGTGTACACAGTACTGACGGTGCGGTCAGAGCTCAGAAAGTCTGGGAAGACCCCCGGAGAAAGAGAGAGAGGCTGACACAAAGAGAAGCGGCTCCAGTCAACCAGCGGGCAGGCTGCCTGTGAGAAAAATGAGCCTAAAGCTGGGAGGACTCAAGACTAAGACGGCTAAGGGAGGAAAATGTGCGCTTTCTAACGGGCAACAGCAACCGCCGGAGAACTCCTGCAGGCAGGAAACACAAAACTGCCAGAATTAAGGTTTATAGATAGAACTGGGAGGACCCGGGAACAAGGGTGGCAGGGTGCTGCATGATTACGTCAACAGTCCTATCAGGAGGTGATGACATTAAGGACACAGCCACCAACGGACAGGAAAGAGGTGCTATTGTCTTGTGAGGACATTTTCCTTCATGTTTTGAGAGACAGTCTCACTACCTAGTTCAGGTGATGGACTCACAGCAACTCTCCTGCCTCAGCCTCCCCGTGCTAGGATACAGGTCTCTGCCACCACACTTGGCCTGGGTTGGGGGGCACAGGAGCTATCTTTGAAAATAAAAAAGATCTAAAATCAAGTTAAAGAAGATATTGAATGTTTGGATATGATATTCTGAGGTCTTTAGCACGGGAATGATTTCAAAAAATTCTTAACCTCTACTACGAGCTTTATTTCATTATTAAAGCCTTTAATTCAATATATTTTCTTCTGACATGTCTATAACTCTGATACCCATTTTTATTACTAAAAGGGCAGGAATATGAACCCTTCCTGACTTGATTTTTCACTGTGAATCACATTTAGAAATCATATAACGCTAAATATTTGTCATGCTGGGGCCGGGGATTTAGCTCAGTGGCATAAGCGCCTGCCTGGCAAGCATGAGGTCATGAGTTTGATCCCTGGTATGGGAAAAAAAAATATTTGTCATGTTTTCTCCCGGACACTAATTATCCATTTTTCTGCCACCTTGGGGAACTGCAAGCCTGGGTATTGAAAAGCTTATTCTGTGGGTAGAAATTATTGACTTAATAATATAAGAGCTCCTACTTTATCCTAAAATTAAAAGTTCCTTTTGTAAGTGGCATAAGTGACCACTACTTCCCAATCTAATTACAATACATAATTATAACAGAGGTAATAATATATAGCTTATCTGTGCTAATTTATTTCTGCTAACAGTGAACATATTTCTGGCTTAAAAATACACTAGGCATGCGATTTCCTATGTGAGACTGGACAAATAAAAGTGATTATCCAAACTGAAACAATGAGCTGGAAACCAAGGTTAGAGTAAAAATATAATGAAATAATACTGAAAAATGAATACTGTATCCTCTGAGAGATATTTAGAAAAACAGCAGAAATCAAATTGATGGTTGCCTTCTCATTTAAACATTCATACAGATAAACATCCATCTAGCTATCTAGATCTCTACAGCTATATATCTGTATCTAATCCATGTCTACCTCTGTAACTATAATCTCCTCTGCACGTCTATGTACTTTTTAAATTTTGACACTGACATTTATTCAGTGTCAACTATATTTATAGTAATTAATGATTTCCAGTAATACATGAAGCTGTAAAATTAATCAATGTAAATGTTCAACAGTCATATAATTTACATTATTGAATATTTAAAAATTAAAACTATGTCTAAATTAGCATTGACTTGTCTGTTTTACAGTAACTGCTAAATAACTGTAAAGTATAACACCGTGTTCATTACTGTAGTAATTATAATTTCCTTTACATCCACTTCCAGGCTATCTACATTTATCTCAAAGTAAGGGAAAATATATACTTACCAAAATGGTGGTGACAATCAGGGACCGATTAGACAGCGAGTCCGTGATATTAGCTGGCTTCCCCTTCTGACTCTCTGTCATATTCAGGCCACTGGCTGGATCCCAAGTTCCAATCTGTAAAACAGCACATGCAGTCTGTGAATTGTCCATCAGGCACTGGAGAAAGAGCACTGCAGGAGAAAGTTAAGGCCGCCAACACTTACTATTCACTGCTGCCATGTTACCTGCTGCCATTAAAGGCTGTTTGTTTAAGGGTGATTCACCGCTCTGCGAAGTGCGGCCAGTGAGGTGTGACATTAAGGAATGAAATGGCCCACGGCACGGCGACAGCCAGCGTGGCAGCTCAATTTGCCATTCGGACTTTCATTCCCCAAGATAAACAACGTTTGATGGTGCCTTGATAGCTGGCTAGAAACTCATGAATAGGGTACATCTTTTAGCGTAATGGGTCCATCTCATCTTATTATAAAGCTGGCACTCCATATTACTCAAAGCTAAAAAAGATGCAACAAAACCTGGGGATGCAGGATAAATTAATAGGTAAATGCAGGCTGAAGGGAAGAATTTACTGGTTTTCTGCATAACCCCCAGCACGGCAAAGTCATACCCAGAGTTATCTTTGTGGCTTTTCCAAGAATTCCTGTAGAGCTTTAAGATACTCCCAGGAAACATCACGGCACAATCTCACCTGGATATCCCATTCCAGTACTTCTCCCGGTATGCTACGTAAGTGAATTGTAATTAAAACATACACCTGTGTACTCAGAATGTAGTTTATGTACGCTGAGCATAGTGTACGGGGTGCCACACACAAGGCTCTGGAAAGACACTGTCACAGGATGGGGAGATTAACTGATTTGCTGACACCCGCACTGCAGCCTCATCCTACAAATAATCACCACTGAAGGAGAAGACAGAGAGAAGTGGGGTCCGCAGACCGCATTCTCCCCCTCCTCAAAGCAGCAGCCATCAATAATGCCGTGTCTCCTACACCCCCTTAGACATAATGGCACTTACTAAATTTCTTAAGAAAAGTAAAATTGTCAATTTATCATTAAAATAAATCTGACTAAAAATAAATCACTTTAACAATAAAATTGTTTGCTTTATTTTATGAAAAAAAGGTAAAACAGAACTTCCCAGCAAAATAATGAGAGCATCACATTAGTTAATACCTTGCATTTTGTTATCTTTAAAGTAGCTATTCAGAGTGTAAGATACGGGCATTACATTTTTCTAATCTGTAAGTATGTAAAAAAAAAAAACCCTTTTTAAATTTCCTACCACCTTGTTTTGAAAGCCTATGTTGTTATTGTTTTAGGATTTTTGTGATTGTAGTTTATTTGTCTCTTTTGTTTCTTGTTTTTCTTGTACATTTTTGGGGGTTTTTTTTCCCTCTGTAAAATAAAATTTAAAAATCCTCTGGTAGATAAAGGTACAAACCATCCTTTTCAATGAGCTGAGAGACACTAGTGTCTACTCCCCTCTGCTTTCCCCATCTAGACCCTTTTTGCTTCTGAACAATTTGATACCACTTCACAGTATCTACTGGATATTTCAGACCTTATTTACTCTTTCAGTTTCTCATACCAGGGAGACAAAACAACATTTACACATGAGAGTCTGATGTATTTTACTTATGACTATGGTCTCAGGTTGCATCTATTTATCAATAGAAGTTTCAAATTTATCCTTCTTATGGCTGAATAGTACTCCACTGTATAAAATATCACATTGTTTTTAGCCATTAATTGGTTTATAGGCATTTGGGCTGTTTCCAAGATTTAGCTATTACAAATTGTGTTTCTATAAACATGCTTGCATCTATATTGCTGTGACATGCTGTTTTTAATTCTTCTGGGAAAATACCTGGAACAGAACTAAGCTCGGTCAAACGGGACCTCTACTGCTAGTTTTTTGAGGAATCAGCACACTGATTTCCACAGTGGCCTGCACCAGTCTACACCCCCACACAGTGCAGAAGAGTTTCTTTTTCTCAACAACCCTTTCTGCATTTGTTAGTGGCCGATTTCTTGATAGGTGCCATTCTTTCTGAGGTGAGATGGAATCTCAGTGTTGTTTTAATTCTCATTTCTGGAAAGACCGATGATGTTGAACATTTTTTTCATATATTTATAAGTCATTTGTATTTCTTAATGTGAGAACTGTGTATTCCTTTCAGATGACCATTTTTGAATTGGGTCTTTGAATTTGAGGGGTCTGATTTTTTCAATTCTTTGTATGTTCTAGATAAAATCCTTCATCTGAGGAAAAACTGACTAAATTTTTTTCCCACTCTGCATGTTGTCTTTTCACTTGGTTAGTGATTTATTTTGCTGTGCTAAAACTTTTTAATATGATGAGATCCCAGTTGATTCTTTAAACTATCTCCCTTGCAGTCTGGGTTTGGTTCATGAACTCTTTGCCTACACCTATCTTTAAATTTCTACTTATTTGTCTTACAGCAGATTTAGTGTTTCTGTTTTCATACGCATATCCCGGATGCATTTGACTTTACAGTTAGCGCACGATGGGGACACTGTCCAGTTTTAGTCTCTGGAATGTAGAGTGCCAGTTTTTCCAGCACCATTTGTGAAAGAGGCTATCTTTCTTCCAGTGAACATACTTGGTCTATTTATGAAAGATAAAGTAGCTGAGTGTGTTTGCAGTTGTGTATGCATCTTCTAATCTTAACACTGATTTAAGCTCAGTACCCAAATACATTAACAAAGACCCTAGTAGTGCAATCTTACCCTAACAAATATTAATATCCTCTTGTTTTTCTTATATCTCATTGCATCTGTTTTTGATAACTTTTTCATTTGCATAATTTTCTTAGTACACTATTAACACATCTTCCCTTTAATTGAAGCATAAGAGTAGAAATTTTAGTCACTGCTGTTATGTTTTTTGACATTATAAGAGACTTAACGTCTTTTGTTAGTGAGGCATTAAATTCTTCTGCCACATTTTCTTAATTTTTCTCTTTCCATTAAAAACTATGTTTCAGAAACATAGTTTCGGAAACATGTATTGAGAAAATAAAAAGTCCATTAATAAAAAGTCCATTAATGGAAAGTCTCTTTCCATTTAAAACTATGTTTCAGAAACATGTTTCGGAAACATTTAAAAAGTCAAATAATTCAGTGAGAAAAAAATGTTTTCTTTCTTTTTCCTGCTCAAACTAAATTACTTAATGGACAATTAAATTCTTTATCTTAGATCATGAATATCACAATGTCATAAATACAGTCTAACCTTGACTCGAGTCAATCAGGAAAAAAAATTTTAGTGACAAAGCCAGTTTAATGCACCTAATGGTTGCACAGAAGTAAGATTTGTCTATACAAAGCTGGGCAGTTTATAAATCTCATTGTATCTCAGGGTGAAGCTTTTCTCTTCTCCACTTTTTTTGAGTGTAAAATGTTGGCCACAGTTGTGACCTAATTCTTTGGATAACTGTGAGGCCCAAGGCTGCACGCTGCTACAGCAGGTACTTTTTCATCTTTTTTCCCCCACAACTATATGCTCGCAATACACAATGAGTTTATTTGTCACAAATTGATGCATCACATTTTGATAATATTCACTTCATCTTCCTCTCCACTCATCCATTTTCCCATCCCTAGAGGTTCCTGGGGTCTGAGAAGGCATTTTTTTAAACTGTGGCACAATAACTGTACACATTTAGGGGTAATGTGGTAATTTGATCCATATGTGAAATGATCAAATCTAGGTCATTAGCATTTCCATATTTTAAACACTTATCAGTTCTTTGTGTTTTCAAACTCCTCTCCTCTAGCTGTTTGAACAATATGGAATATTAGCCACCTTGGGAAATATTAGGGTTAATTCACCCTATTATCCACATACTCCCAGCAAGGAACATCAGGCTTACTATAGACTTTGGGCAGCTGGGTGGGGAAGGAGGGGAGGGCGGAACATTAGAATGTCTGCTGACCTGCGCAGCGTTTGAAATTCAAAATCATTAAAAAGCACTCTGGTGGTTAAACAATGCACATCTGCAGATGGTATTTTGGAGTGACTCTCTGGTCTCTTATTAAGACGCATTTCCCATTTGTTCTCTTTGATTTTGTTTCCCTTCTTATTAACATTAATTTCATAGCTATGATTTTCTGTCATACTATTCTACTAGCCACTGCAATGGCAAACACAATTTGACTTCTATTGTCTATCTCACAACACCCTCAGGCATCAAAAGCCTGTAGATTTGCTAAAATGGCTTCTTATAAACAACACCTCTTGTGTCACTTAATATCACCCTACATGATTGGTTTTATAAAACAAAAACAAACAAGCAAAAAAATTGACTCCCTAAGTAATTTAGTTCATTTAGCATATAAACATCCTTATTTAATTGCACTCTCTGCCAGTTGAACCATTGCAGTGCCAGAACCTGGCTTAAAAGCCTCTCATAACAATCCATATTTCCTAAATTTACAGGATTAGTTATTACCATTCATAAATCTCAGATTTTCTGCCAATATCATGTTTTAGTATTTTTGGTGGCTTTAAAATGTGAAATTAACAAACATTTTGTAGATTAGTAAATTGTAGGATTCCTAGAGAACATGTTTGAAGTTGAGAAAATGTTTTACTTTTATTTTGTTTGTTATAATGGCAAGAATCCTGCATGAAGGCCTGAGAGGGCTGGAGATAGAACTCAGGGTCTTCTGTATGGTGGACAGGCCCTTTACCCCCCATTAACTCCTTTTTGTATTTTGTTTTCTTACTTCAAAATTGGGATTTTGATATCAAAGTACTGTAAAAATACACAATTGTTTGATGTATGAAAATTCTATATTTTTTTTACTGAAACATTTTGTTTACAAGTCTCTTCCTAGTATACATATTGGCAACAATCTTTTGTGCAAAAATTTAACATTCTTTGGATAATAAATTATAAAGTTACTCTAATTATAAGGTTTGAATTAGCTATAAAATGTGAAAGTGTTCCCATAATGCAAAGAATTGTAGAAAAATTATGAATTTATTCATTTTTATTTTGTGTTTTGGTTGGCTCTCAAATTTGTTCTTGTAAACAGTGTAGAATTACTGTTATCAAGGGAGTACAATTCAGCCATAAAGAAGAGTGAGACTGTCATTTACAGGGAAATGGATGGAGCCAGATACCATGACGTTAAATGAAATACACTAGAGCCAGAAAGGCAACATTGCATATGCTCCCTAATAGGTGAAATTTAATGACTTAGAGATGAAAGTAGAGAAAAACTGTGATCACACAAGGAATGATTAAAGAGGAGGCAGAGGGCAGTGTAACAAGATGATGAAGGGATGGATACAATAAAAATACATCGTGAACATTGAAACTCAGTATTTTTTTTTTGAATTAGTGGACATAAGTAGGTACAATAGCATTTATTTAAACGATTATAGCATATTTATCAGCATATTATTTTTACTTTCTTTGGCACCAAGAATCAAACCCAGGGCCTCACACTTGCCGGGCAGGCACTGTGATGCTGAGCTGTATCCCAGACCTATTTTGACTTTTTCACTAAGTTATCATATGGTTTATGAGTGGGTGATACTGCTTTTCCTTTGTAAATGAGGCAGCTGGAGGACAGAAAACCAGTATGCCTGTCACATGGTAGAAATGATAGTCCTGTGAGAGGACCCAGCCGCTGTGAAACATCTGTCAGAAACGAGACCACTGACTGCACGGTTCTCAGCAAACTGCGCAAGGCACAATACAGAATGATGAAAAGATCTGGAAGGGATCCCACGGACCATAAGCTATGGTTAATCCTGGATCTATGGAAAGATTCAAAACTGAGATGGATTGATTTCTATATCTTTGGTGTAACTCAAAATTTGAAAATACACAGCTATTTTTTCCATCTTGCAACTGGCACCTGCGCTGGCTCCACACTTTGTCTACTGTGAATTTAGCTGAAACACGCGTGAAGACACAAGCACCGCTGTGTATGCTGACTGTGTAGTTCTTTTGGTGTACACCAAAGCGCTATAGCGCCGATCAAATGCTAGTTTCTGTCTTGTACATATGGGTATCCGCTATTTTCAGCACTGTTAGTTAAAGAGCCCATGTTTTCTCCAGCTTTTGTGTTGAAGTTTGGGTCAGGATTGCCCCCAAAGCCTCATGCACTCCGAGATGGGACTTGGGGAAGGCAGCTTGGTTACGGGGGCGCTATAGCTGCTTTGCTGTCAGGGGGGGACACTTGGCTAGAGCTCTGCCACCGGGGCACATCTCTCTTCTCAGCTTCTCCTTTCCATCTCTGCTTCCTGACCACCATGATGTGAGCGGCTTCCCCTCCACCAGACCCTCCTGTCATCCCATTTCTGCCTTGGAGCTGGTAGACTGTGGATGGAACTGTGAGTTACAATGAACCTCTCCTCCTTAAAGTTTGGGTGTTGTGTATTTTGTCCCAGCAATAAGAAAATGACTAAAACAATAAATTCTGGCCCTTTTTTCAAGAATCAGAAAGCTATAGTTCTGCGGGTTTGTTTCTGTATTCTTTCTTGTGCTCCATTGGTCTACATTTGGGTGGGTGCCATACTGTTTCTGTTAGCACATCTTTGCTGCATAAATGAAATCAGGTATTGTGATACCTCAGCCCCTCTTTCAGTTTAGGGTTACTTTGGCTCTTCAAGTTCATTTTTGTTTCTAGTGTTGTTATGAGATTTTTTTGTTGTTATTGTTGGTTTTAGTTCTGTGAAGAATATAATTGTAATTTTGATGAGAATTGCAATGAATCTGTAGATCACTGTGTATACTAAGGTCATTTTAATAATATTCTAGAAATTCATAAACAAGGGAGGTCTTTCCATTTTCTGTCATCTTCAATTTATTTCTTCAAGGTTCTGTAATTTTTATTGTAGCAGAATTTTTACCTCCTCGGTTAGGATGATCCATAGGTATTCTGTTTTTTGAAGCTATTTTGAATTGAAATTGTTTCCTTATGTTTTTCTTGGTTAGTTTATTTTTGGCTTATGAAAATCTACTGATATTTTAATGCTGCCTTTTACCTCATGTTGCAATCATTACGACAATCATCAAATTGATCTTATTTGTACAATCTATTGTGAGAATTTCCTCCTGATATTAAAACATGGGTCAAATTTATACTTCAATAGGGTACATAAACATGAACATCATATTAACAAACTATGCTTTTATTATCACTGTCATATAAAGCTTTACCACATGAATTTATTTACAAATATTTGGTCTTGCATTTTATTATTTTATTTTATTTTTTATATTTATTATTTATTTTTGGCATTGAGGATTGAACTCACGATTTTGCTCTTGCCAAGCAAGTGCTTACACCACTGAGCTAAATCCTTGGCCCCACATTTTCTTATTTTAAAACAGATGCCTAGAATTAGAACTACTGAGCACAAACCATAAGAGTTCCTAAGACTATTAATAAATGTTGCCAAATAACTTAGACAATTATTATTCTATTTCTTATCTTCTCCTTTATAGTTCATGGTAGTTACCGTAAGACAATTCTCTAACAATCCATGTGTTATTTATAATAATTTATCTGCATAATTCGCTGCTATTTAAATATTTATGACACTTATGTCTTTATTTCTAAATGGTGTTTTTATTGATATAAAATAACCATGTCAATTCCAATAAAAATATTTTTACCTAAACTTTTAGTTTCTGTAATTAATCAGGTTCTCCTTGCTTCATTATTTGTGAGTTTGTATTTGGTGATAAATCACTCTCTGAATTTTCACTTCCAACATATCCCTTCATTTTGCGGGCTCTCTCTTTATGCTATTTTCATTTTGTTTTGTTTTTGAGACAGGGTCTCACTATGTAGTTCAGGCTGGTCTTAAACTCACTATGTAGCCCAGGCTGGCTTCAAACTCATGGCGATCCTCCTGCCTCAGCCTCCCAAGCACTAGGATTCAAGATGTGCACAGCCATGACGTGGGTTTCTTTATAACAGCTCATAAGTGAATGTTTTAATATTTTGTTGATTTTCCCCATGAATCCTATATTTAGCCTTGCTCCTTTAGCATTATTTGTTCTTTACTATTTCTTTATTTGTTCTTTACTATTTCTTTTCCACTCCTCAGAGGTTTTTTTGACATTGTTGTTTTGCTTTGCTTTACTGTACTGGGAATTGAACTCTGGACCTTGTGTTTGCCAGGCAGCTGTTGTGCCACTGAGCTGTATCTTTGACCCAACTCCTCAGATTTTAGTGAGCTATTCTGCTTTGATAGTTTTTAAGGCAAGTGTAGTAATATGTACTTTACTTCTGTTTAAAATTTTATCATCACATACCTTTTCTGCATTTATTGAGATGATCACAGGGTTTTTATCCTTGGTTCTATTAATGTGTTATATTAAAAAAAAACACAGAATATTGGAACAAAAGGTATTTATCTCGATCTGATGAAAGCCATCTGTGACAAAGCAACTGCCAACATCATACAAAATGGACAAAAACTGAAAGCTTTCACTCTAAAATCAGAAACAAGACAAGGATGTCTACTATGACCACAGTTATTCAGTATAGTTCTGGATATATAAGCCAGAACAATCAGACAAGAGAGAGAAATAAAAGGAATAAGTATAGGAAAGAAAGAAATTAAATTATCATTATTTGCAGATGACATGGCACTCTACATAGAAGACCCCAAAAATTACACCAAAAAACTTCCAGATTTAATAACCAAATTCATTAGCATAGTAGGATACAAAGTCAACACTCAAAACTCAATAGCATTCTGTAGACAAATAACAAACTCAAGAGAGAAATTAGGGCAACTACACCTTCCACAATGGCATCAAGAAAAACAAAACACTTAGGAATCAATGTAATGAAGCAAATAAAAGTTATTTACATTGAAAACTACAGTACTCTGGAAAAAGAGTTTAAATAGGATATTAGAAAATGGAAAGATATCCCTTGTTCTTGGAAAGGTAGGACCAATTTAGTGAAAATGGTCATACTTCAAAAACTGTAATATAGATTTAATACAGTCCTGATCAAAATACCAATAACATACTGCACAGAACTAGAGATACAATCCTAAAATTGTATATTCTTTCTTATTGGTTCAATACACACTTGTGAACTGTTTTTTTCTCTAGTCATTTGTACACCCATTGTTTCTGGATTAATTCCAAAACAGGTTATTCGAGCCACTGTGGGGCACGACTAACAGGTACCAAAATGTATTTTGCCACAGAAATTTGCTTGCTCTGTGTTAGTGGGAATTTAGAGACAGTATTATTCCTCTCTCCAGTTTCAAATGGTATTTAAATAACAGAGATAGGTAATTTCATTAGTGTACAGTAATCACTGACATCAAGTTTTAATAGTATTCTGCTATTTAATTTAGTGTAAATAGTTTCTGCTATTTAACTATTTAATAGTTCCCATGGTTACAATGACAGCATGTGAGGGTTAGAACCTAATTTCTCAGAGGCGAACAGTAAACATGTCTTAGCAAGGCCTGCATGCTCTTGCAGTGACAATTCAGCACACAGTGCCACCGACTTGGAACTGCCGTCTCTGGCGTGAGCTCCAGGGACAGAATACAGAGGACCTCAGTGACCAGTGTCCTCATGGTCTGGAACTCATCACGTGACAGTCATAGGCTAATACGTGGACAATAAGTAAATATATAATCATGAAATGGAATAAGTCACGCAAATACAAGTTTTTCACATTAACGATTCTTATTTTTATACCTTAAACTCAGCCATAATATTAATTTAAAAATTAAGAGGCCATCAATGCCTTTGTTTTTTAAATAAAATTTAAATCAATAAATTAAAAGTTCTTGAGTGAGACAAAACACTCAACTAAAGACCATTTTTCAGGACAAAAATACACTCACTCCTCATTTGTTTAGATTTCAAGTTAACTCAGTGATTTATCTTTGTGTTTAATACATCTTTTAATGCAAAATCACTAATTAAAAGAGTGAAGTCAATATTTGGTTTTCTCTGATGGACCAAAACAAGAAATCTTGTGAACTAAAACAAAAAATTGTGTTCTTCACACAATCCTGAAAATAAACATCATTCGAAATAGTCTTCTTAGGGATTCTACATCTTGAAGGTTTAAAATTATCAAGCACAATAAGAACTCTAAAACCAAAGTCAAACAAAAATGGGAGTGTAGTTCTGAAAAGAGGGTATGATAAATTTTATGTAAGAGTTAGATAAATTAAATGGTTGACATCACCAAAGATTATATTACTGCCTAGGGTATATTTTTTGATTTTGAAAAGCAAGAAACACATTTCTGACTGGCTTAGCAATTACTGGTTAACATCACTACTAACACTGCTTTCCTACAGGCAAGGAACAGAAATCTCAGTTCCTGGGAAAGTTGGCTGTTGCCATGGGGACTGAGAAATATGTATTAAATGCCATCAAGAGAGAAAGATAAAAACCTCTATGCTTCAGGTATCTACCAATTTGTGAAGAAGTATCTCTCACCTATCTGGAGTAGATTTTCAGATTTAGATAACTTTTGGAAACTGTAAATTGTATTCAGACACCTTTCTGAGACGGAGTTAATGAGGACAGGATTCTACAAGCAAAAAAAGTTCAATAATAAATATTTCTATAGAAATTTCCACTTTTTTCATTAAAAATATCTCTATAAAATTCTTCAAAAAGCACTTTGAAAATGTTCTTTATTCTTGGACATATATGCTCATAAATTCAGGTAGGCAGGCTTTTACTACTAATTATTATCCTCCTCACATATTATGAAAATATTTTAGTCCAGATAAAAGTCTATGCGTTAAGATTTGTTTATATACTGATAGATACAAACATAAGGAGTGAATATTTAGAAAGAAATTAAAAGTGGAACTCACGTCAGTCCTCTGGCCTTAGCCTCCACAAAGCTGGAATTACATTTATGTATTATCACACTTAGTTGGCAAATTTAAATATTCTTAAGTTTTGTACTGAGGACAATAGTGCTTTATACGATGTACAAGTGTTACTTATACATTCATATTATTGAATGCTATTTATGACTTATTTATTCATTTATGGATTTTATATGTATTTATATGTTAAATAATTTATAAAACATGCCCTGTATAGAAATCAAATAATCTATATTACATGTCTAATTTTGGACACCTTCTATTTTAAAGGTTTTCCCAAAGGATAAATAAAGGCCGAGGTTTTATTATGAATTTTTGCTGAAGCAAACAGTTCCAGTCCCTTTAGTACTACCTCTGGCCACAGAAATTTATTGGTGATAATCTTATATTTTTTCACAATTATTTTAATATTAAAGAATTACAGTTGTGAAGGAAATTATTAATACTTTCTATTTAAAGGAGAATTTTATTGTCTACTGTCTATTTTAATACTAATATCAAATTCATAAGAATACTTGCAAAATAATCAGAACAATAGAAAACAGAGAAATCATAGAAAGGTACAGCAAAAATTTTTCATTTATACTTCAATTTAGAAGCAACTATTGTCTTTATAAATTCACTGGAATTATGAATCAAGTGTTATAGAGAGAGAATATTTTTGTGGGGGGAGAACAATGAAGTCATTGTGATAGCAAATAACACTCTATATGGCAATTTAATCATGTGGGAGGACTAAGTTATTTAATTTAATTACTGCATCATAGTTCCTTACAATAATCTTTAAGTGTAAGTCATCATTTTGCCAAAAAGACCCTGCAAGAGAAATGTACCATTTTGATGCCACGTCACTAATTCAGTACAACCTTATTTTGTGTAAGAACACTTCCAACTATTTTTGAGGTAAACTGAACACTTTTAAAGTTATATTTCAAGCATCCTTTGCACCTTTTGGTAACATGTTGTGCCCTTGGCCATAGTTTGTTTTGTTGGAAACTGATCTCTCCTAATCCCATAGCTAAGCTTCAGAGAATTATGTAAGTAAAGCAAAACCATTTCCAAAGATGAATCACATCCTGGTTACACATTCCATAAAAATTCCTCTCATTACCATACTCATAAGCAAAATAACCAAACTCACATGTGTAAATACAGTATAGTCTCCCTAGTATGAGAGTTGGTAAGAGTATATAAGATTTTATAGTAATCATGATTCCCCACTTCATTGCTTTGAAGCCTTTCAATGTTTTCATTCATCAGTTGGAATGGTTTTACTCTGTTTTGTTTGACTTTATTATATGTGATGGTATGAACAGCTGTTTTGAAGAGAACAAAACATTATGGCAGCCATTGCTGATTTAACATTGTCTTGCTTTGAAGTCCTACCATGCTTCTCCTCTGCTATTACCATCGGTTCTATCATGTTGTGTCTTATTGGGATTTTAACATATGTAATAATATAAACAAATATTTTTATTGAAAATGAGATATTATAGTAGCCATTGATCATTCTCTGTTATTCAGTTCAGAATGTCCTTTAATTCTTTCATTCTTTTGATTCATTCAAAAGAATTCTTTCATTCTTTTATACTATTTTGGTATGTTTGATATTATTGTATTTGAAACTATGCTCAACTATAGCAGAGAAAGAGATATTTTGATAGCTACTGTTAATGTCTGGTTGTCTTATTGTAAAGTGCTGTGTTGCTTATGTTGTTCTGTTCTGATCTGCTTTGTTCTGCCCTCTTTTGTTTTATTCTCTTTAAAATAAAAAAAATTCCTTTCATTTTATTGTCAGTTTTGAAGACATTTTTATGATTTCTTCAGATACCAATTTTATTTACCTTTATTATTTTTACAATTTCCTCTTCTCCTTCTAAATAACTTCAGTATTTCTACTGGCATACAATATACAAATTAAAAATGGTCTGCTCAGCTATGATAATAAAATTTTTACCCAGAGCTTATGGATTAACTATTGTAGAAACTCAGTCATAGCCTGTGCATTAATCTGAACCAAATAATTAGATCTTTCCCATAACTGTCAGCCTCCTTATATTTTACCATCCTAATAACTCAGAATCAACCAGAGACAATCAAACATGGCCTCCAAACCCACCCCCAAAGAGCTGGGGTTCTTACTAACCCACCTCTGGTTCCCTCACATCCACAATCCCCAGTGAAAACACATCCCTTGGGTGTGGCGTGTCCTTTTTCCACTATAAAATTTCTCTACTTCCCCACCTGCTTTTCAAACTCTACCCAGTGCAACTGACAGTGCTTCGCTCTCTTCCTGCGGTAGGCTTTGAAAAACAACTTCTATTTGTTCTCATGTGGATAAACTGCATTTATTTGGAAAGCACAGACATATAAGAAGAGAAAGAGGAAGGGGATCTTAAGGACTCCACCCACAGAACACCAGTTCTAGTCCTCACATCTACAGGCCAAGATCAGTTCCATTCCCAGCACATCTCTGGAATCCAACACAGACACTCGCAGAACCCCAAACACCAGTATTTCACTGCTTCTACTCTTCCTCGTTTGTCGGATTGGCTATCCTTCTCCTGTCTGGTTGAATGTCATCGTGTCTTTGCCAGCAGTTAAGCTGCCCTTGAAATTGCTGTTACTACGAACTGTGATACTTTAGCCAGGAGGTCATACGTGTTGTCACCTGTTTGTCTCCACTGTACAACACTGTGATCATATGGGGTCATAATGAGCACCACAGTCTAGTACCAGGATTGGATGCTGAAACAAACAGTCACTTTGCACTTTTACAGGTTAGGAAGGTAGGTTCTTGAGATAGCTTTAAAGAACCACCTACAATTCTGGGAATATAGCTTAGCAGCACAAGGGCCTGCCTGGCAAGTGCCAGGTTCTGAGTTTGATTCCTGGTGTGTATATATATGAACGATCTGCATCTAGAGGACATTCCTGAAGAACAGGCATTTCCTAGGGAGGCCTCAACACTGGTGATGAAGCTATCAGGCTATCTTTCATAAGAAATCGGCAAGCATCTAGTTAGAAAATAAACTAAAAAGGACAAACAGAAAATGATAAGACGCAGAGGAAAATGCAAGCCCAAACACCCAGCCCAAATAGGACAAGCACAGAACTCAATGAGATAGAAAAATTGGAAGTCAAACACTGAAACTTTCAGAAATGATAACAACAGAAGTGAAAACAACAAGTGGAAAAGGCTATGAAAAAATAGTATCTCAGGTAGAAAAAGAAGAATAAATGAGCTTAGAAAAATGATAAAAATAAGAAGTGACTGGCATAGGAAAAAACATGGAATCCAAGAAACAGATCCAAACAGAAATCCAAGAGATTCAAACTTCCACTGAAAGCATATGCAATAGATCGATGGAAGGAGTATAAAATTTCACATCTTGAAATCATAATTGCAGCCAGGGACAATGAAAAGAAAGGTATCTTAAAAACAGAAAGAGACCATGAAAAATCAATCCAACGACTAAAAGGTGAAGCAAGGAACAATAACATAAGAGTGATTAAAGTCCATGAGGGAGCTGGGGATGTGCAAGGGCCATAAAAAGGTCTTCAGTGAAATAACAGCAGAAAATTTCCCAAATGCTGATAAAGAATTGATATACAAATAAATGAGTCAAATATAACTCCAAACATCCACGACTGAAATAAAACTACACCAAGACATATAATAATCAAGATTCCAGAAATTTAGCACAAGAAAAGAATACTAAAGCTGTTAGAGGAAAGAAAAAAGATCATCTATTAAGGAAAGCCCAATCAGAATCATGGCAGACTTCATGACACAAACTCTTAGGTCAAGAAGAGGTTGGAGTGAAGTGTTTCAAATCCTGAAAGAAAACAACTTCCAACCCAGATATATATATATATATATATATATATATATATATATATTCTTTCAAAATTAATGAAGAAATAAGATATTTCCATATAAAAGAATAACTGAAGAAATTCATGAACACCAAACAAACCCTACACAAAGTACAGAAAGACACTCTAGACAATTTCAAGAATAACAACAGAGAGAAATCACCAGGCTGGGCAAGCAATTAAATGAAGGTGAACAGCAGAGAACCAACAGCAGGAAAACATGACAAAGATAAACCAACTTGTAACAGTTATAATCATCAATGTAAATGGCCTCAACTCACCAATCAGACTGTTAGAATGAATCAAGAAACAAGATCCAGCAATATGTTATACACAAAAAACACATTTAACTCAAAAGGAAATCCAGAGACTGAAAGACAAAGGGTAGAAAATAATCTTCCATGCAACAGGAACTCAGAAAAAAGCAGGGGTAATTATTCTATTTGCAGACAATATGAACTTCAAACAAAGAATTGAAAGCAGTTAAAGTTCCTAAACTCAGTCCCTATAAAGATTGTATTTCCAGTTCTTGGAGGCACTATGACATGATTATTTTAAACTGTTCAAAAGAAACAATGGTCCCCAAAATTTTTGACGTATGAAATTTGGAAAAGAGAATTTGGGTAGAAGATGAATTTCACATACTTTATTGTGATAAAATCACGATTACACAGCAAGTCTTCTAGCTCATTCTTTATTGATTCTCCAAGTCTATGGGCTCTACCAAGGTAGGAATGCTGTCATTGTCATCTTTGGGTTAATAACCATATATTATAGGAAAACTTAATGTCAAGATATATTATCTTTCTAAGATAGATCCAGCTATTGATATTATCAGTTGAAGACATAGTGTTTTAGAGAGACTGAGAAACTTGCTTACAAATAGTAAATACCAGAGAAGGGTGTGAGTCCAATTCTATTGGAATTTAGCTATGAACTCTTAACTATTCTAACTTAAAAAATGAGAACCATTTGCTACTGAGCTGCATTTTACTCCTACAAACTCAAAATATAGTCTGCCAGTACAGTAGTTTTAATTATTCCTAAAACTTCATAGAACTTTAAACTAACTTCTACTCTTTAGCTGATGCCTACAAGTACTGGTTTAGGGGGATAGTGAACATATTTGCTGTTAAGATTTAGTTTACTTTCCTTTCTAACTCACCATCACCCAGGTAACTTTTCTTCCTCCATCAACACACATGCCAATTTCTTTACTATTGTTCTTCCCATTTGGTACTTTCTTCTCCAATCTTAGGTTTATCATGAGTGTCTTTCCTTATAGCTACCTCAATTCACCAAGAATACTACCAATGCTTCACTAGGCCTTGAACTGACAGCTTTGGCTGATGGTTTCATCAAAGCTTCTGTCACTGATTATCCATACCCTCCAAAATATCCATACCATTTAAAATAATTATAAGTTCTTGGCCTCATGCCCAAGTCATTCCAGTGAGAGTGTCTTCCCACAGTGTCCAGCACCCCAGGCTGTTCTCTTCTTGGACTCTCATAATACATTAACACATTGCAATAGCTTGCACTGGAACTCACATTATGACTCAGTCTAGCATGGTAGCTCTGTATCCCACTTTCCTCACCCATCTGTGTGTATTTGCGTGCGAATATGCATAAAATTATTGTCAAATATTTTGTAATAGCTTTCCTCACATTATTAACTCCTTCCGAAATGACTCAGTGTGTACTAATCAATAATTTTGCATTATTTCAAGTCTAATTTTGACTCTTCCTACATTTGTCAGAAATATTCATTCACTGTTCAGTTAAATCCTTAAAACAGACAGCTTTTCATTGCTACATGTTATCTATCTTTTGAGTAAAAGTACTATGTGTAATTAACAAACAAATTTTTGAATTTCAGAAGTGACTGAAAACATACTGTTTTACTTTCAGCATGATAGATGATCACATCTATTTGGAAACAAATATATCCTTTATATAATTATACAGTAAGTGAAATTTGAGCATACAGAAAATGTGTTCACTATTTTCTGTTTTGATTCCTAAACAAGATTTCAGTGCTTTTAGTTTGGATTCTAAAATAAGACTGAATCCATAATAATATGAAGAAATCACTACTTTTATGCTGTTGTGTTGAAATCTGAGCAGTGGTCAAAGCTCATCTTAGTGAACTGGCTATTTCAAAATTAGGTCACAACAGCCTGAGTAAATAGTGGGATAATGGCCTTAGAAGCTGACTAAACTCTGTCACTATCAAAACTAGTTCTCTGTACAAGCAAGTATTGCTCAAGAGACTGGCTCATCACTGTTTGCGACTTTGGAGGTTGTACAAAGGTACAACCTGCACTCTCACAGGCAGGAAGTAATAACCCTATCATCTTGAGTCATTAGTAAGTTCTGATGTATTTATTCCAGTTTTGGTGACACTATAAAAAATCATGCTTCTCTGTCCAGGTCAGTTGAGTCATCACTCAAATATGCTGCTATCTCTAAAGCTAAAAGAGTCATTCTTCTGACTCAACTTACTTAGTCAATTCTCAACTGTGATTACTGCTTTTTATTCAGTTGTTAGGTGGAATGTATTTTATGATCTTAAGGCATTTATCAGAGTCAAATAGAAATTTTCTTGAATTCTTACTAAAATATTTACTTGTCTGTAATTTTCAATTAATCTACCTAAAATATATAAATGTATCCAATACAAATGTAGGCAAATTTGTAATAAAACATTTTAACATAAGAACATACCCAAATTTCTTGTCTATATTTCATTCAAATCCCTTAAAACAGAATCAAGTAAAATACCTCAGTTTGACATTTGACATTCACATTCATATCTAGTTTACTTCATGTACATTAATTTAGATATTTCACTTGACTGTGGAACATCAATAAAAACATAGTTGCATATTTAATACTTTTGGGGGCTAGCTCCTAATAGGAAAGTCTTTGCAAACAATTACTATACCAAATATTAAGATCATATGTATTTTCGAGCATGCAAGAATAATTAGAATTCTATGCCATTTAAAAAATGAGAAAATAAAATATTTAAAGTGTCTTAAAATGTCTGTGTCCTTCAATCTTAACCATCAATTATTTTCTGTGATATAATAACTTTAAGATTTACAGTTTAAATAAAGCTTCTCAATAAAGTTCATAGTGAAATACGACTGACTACAGTATAGGTTACTTCGTTCTTCCTTAGGAAATGTTTCGTCTGATGGTTAAAAAAAATAACAATGACTCAAGTACCTTTTCTAGACCTTCTTCTTTAAGACTGATCACATCCAAATCAAAATCTGTCCGTAAGCCGTTGGTTTTATTGAATGTTATTCTGCCTGTGAGGCCTTCCCAATGGGCCTATGGAAAAACACAACGAAACAGAAAATCGTTAGATTAATATGCAAACACAGAATGTAAATGTGAATATATCACAAAAAAGCACTTTCATCAAATTGCTACCAATATTTAAAAATATTTTAACTTGTCTCTGAAATTTAAGGAATTTTTCCAAATTATCCTAGGTTCAGTATAAAATTTATTACAGACTTTTCATGTTGTACAGTTCATTTTCACCAAAATAGTATGTTGGCTCCTCCAAGTTGTGTAATTATCTGGATTTTTAAATATAAAAGGTTTCCAAAATTAACCCAAGTTAGATGTTTTCTATTATTTTTTCATTTGGAAATAACTTGGACTAAATTTTTTTTTATTTTAAAGAGAATAAAACAAAACAAAGTAGAACAGAGTATAAAAATGCAAATAACACAGGCTTTCAGAAAAAGACAACAGGTAATCAACAGTACCTACCATAATGTTTTTTGTTTTCTTCGAAATAGTTGTATTAACTAAAGTTAATAGTTAAATAGTTAAAAGTTAATAGTTGTATTAACTAAATAGTTGTATTAACACAAGTTAATACAAATCAAAAGAGTATAAAAACAATCAAAACAAAAGAACCCTTAAGGGCTTTCAAAGCCAGACACTAGGGAATCGACAGTGGCTACCATAATGTCTCTTGTTTTCTTCAAAATAGCTGCCCCTACCTTCATGCATACTGAAATCAAATAATTGAAAAAAGACTAAACCCAATCAAAACCAGGAATAAAAGCATTATTAGACTTTAAAACAAAATGATAAGAAATCATCAGTGGCTACATGATTGGACAAAAATTTTAAATGATGCAATGAAAACCCACAAATCTAATGTTAGAAATAATATAAATCATGACTCAAAAGAAATGAATTCCAAGGCATAAAAGGAAATATTTCAGTAGTGATTAAAAATGAGTATCATTACCACAATATTCCTTAGTCTCAATGTGGTTCACAAACCCTTCTTCTGGAATCCCAAAACAGTTTTAATTAATTATAAGTGAAATAGAAAACTACATATTATAACAGTTTGACCAAAATTTTACATAGGTTGACTGGTTGGAAAGAAAAAGCACTTCTATCCAGTTTCCTCTTAAGGAAAATTTGAAGTGGTTAACAAGATTGTATAGCACTGTGAAAGTAGAATAGGGAATCAAGAAGTATAGTAATAGAGGAGCAGGAAAGTAATGCAAATCTGGGGCAGAAAGAACAAAAAATTGTTCAGTAGGTAAAACTAACAAAATTCTAGCACCAGTTCCATGTCGAACTTTCTAGCTACTCAAGCAGAGAATAAAATAATATTTAGGGTCCATTGATTACCATACTAGCTACGTAGGAAAAACAGCTTTCGCTGGTATTGAGACCCAAGAAAATTCTCTTGTTGGTTCTCACAAAGGGAACACTGTATGAGGCTCTTAATTATCCTACAGTAAATATAATATACCCTACAGTAAAAATACACCCTACAGTAAATATAATGGAGACTGCCATAACACTGTTTTTTTTGTTTTTATTTTTTTAAATCTGTTTGACTAATGCCATGGTCTCAGTATTCGAGTACACAGTCCACAAATATCAGTTCTTCACCTAATCAATCTTTGGGATTTGTTTATGACTCCCTGGTGTTCAGTTTTAAACTTGAAGTAAACGTAGAGCATGCAGCAACGATAAAATTCAAATTCTTCCAGGAGTATAAATGTACCTAAGAATCTGAGAGGAATTAGACAAGTGAAATTCACGGCTATTCTTGCACGAGGATCTAGGAATTCTTATGCATGACCCAGTTATTTCCTTTTTATTTTTATGATGAACAATATCAGATGAATGGATGAGTCAGTCTAAACTTTTACTGAAAAATCTTACATAGTTATCATGTTTTATAACAAACATTAAGGCTCCTTAAACATTTCTTAAACAGTATGCTAAGCTAAAAAAGGACCTTCATTCTTATTATGAGTGGAAAGAAAATACATGTATTTGTGCATAGGTATAACCTTGAGGGTTTTCCAGTTTTTTTCTTACTTCAGATGTGCTTGCCCTATAGTTGCAGTAGCCTCAGAGGAAATCATGTGGGACCATACAAATGGCTGCATCACAAAGCATGACGAACATTTTGCATTTGAATAACTAGCCATTATACCTCAGAAGCACTGATACAAATAACTATACATTGAGCCACAAATATTGGGTGTAATTTAAGTGTAAGCCAGATAGCATATGTTAAAATGTAAGGATTCTTTAAACACCTATATGGATAAATCCATGAAAATTAACACAGGTGAAGATTCAGAAAGATAAAAAGGAACAGTATCATAATCAAGGTATCATAGGTCACAGGCGTTCAGATTTTTGCAGTACTATAGGTATTTTTATAAATTTTCCGTTTACTTATAATGAAACAAACTTATTTTATGTTAATTAGGGAAAATATTAGTTGTGTTTGGGAAGAAAAAGGAAAGCTTAATTTAAAATATGAAAGTTAAAGGTCACCTGCTGGCAACTGAAATAATCGGGCTTTACTCGGTTCAAGACAAACACAGGCAGGCTGTGCGTGCGCTACTCACCTCCTTAATTAGGCTCATGAAGCGGGTCCCAAAGCGCCAGGGCTTGTGTCGATTACACTGCAAGGAGCTGACCGTCATCTGGGGGAACTGCTGCACGGCCACCGACACCACGTGCACAGCATCGTACATTAGAGCAGCGTCCGTCTGAAGGCAGAGGGAAAGGAGGCAGACACTCAGCACACATGTGGGACCCGGGCAGGGCATTCGGAAGGGGACGGACAGATGAGGTGAGAAAAGCGTACAGGTTTTTATTTACATGAAGCAAACATTTTCTCCAACACGCTATGGTTCACTTTCTTAGAAGAAATGTGGCAATTAAAGTACTACATGAACTCCATTAGAATATTTGTACCACCTACCCTGTCTTTGCACAGTAATACGCCAACTGCACATGGTGCCAGAGTCCCTGCTGATGCTGGAAATGCATAGAGACATTTTTTTTTTTTTAATCGGTACCAGGGATCGAACTCATGACCACTTGCTTGCTAGGCAGGCACTTATGCCGCTGAGCTAAATCCCCAGCCCCGAGACATTTTTTATTTCCCCTTTTGACCTTCTCTGTGTGTATCTTAGCTTTTCTTGACACAAGCACGCTCTCTGTCTCTCCCTCTTTCTTCCAGAATGAATGCACTTACTAATGTTTTGTATGTTTGCGTAAGTCACATATAGTGTGCTGAAGAAAATAAGTAAGCAGTTTCCTTGTGTAGGAGGAAGAAAAGAGACTAAAAGATACTCATTCAGAATGCTTAAGATATAAACCCTGATCTTTTCTCAGCCTTTCAAAAACTTCAATCTCAGAAATGATGCTACTGTTTTGAATCTCAATACATGCATTAATCCCTTTTCAAGAAACTAAACTTAATCCCTTGTGCTATTTTCTTTCTCTAAAATTTCCATATGAATAAAAGTTCATTTGCTTTTTCAAGTAAAATGAATATGAATTCTACTCCGTTGCACCTGCTCAAGTGACCAACTGCTTTAGAGGTGGATGATAAAAATGAAATGTTTGTAACTCTCAACAAACCAGAGGCTCAGGGGCTTCAAGTGCTGTGTTAAATGGACCCTCACATTGTGTTTGACGGATCAGTGCCAGGTTCACTACCTACAGAAGAGAGCCACACTGACAGGGCTGGTAGTGATGAACCAGACGCCATCTGCTTGGCATGCTTTAGAATAAAAGCGTGTGTTTCCTCCTCTCATTCACACAATTAGTGGGCTGTGAAATGAATTCCAAGATGAATAGGAACCCTGTAGATTATAGCGCTTGCCACAACATGATACAAAATGAGTACACATAGTAGCTTTTATACAAATGGATCTTAAGGAGTTTTAGCACATGAAATGGAATGCAACTCAAAAGCACAATGCTGTGATAGAGCATAATAATAACACTATATTATAGCTCATAAATCTTTGAGGAATGTAACTCAGATTCACAGCCCTTATTTGACGAGTATCTGCTAACTAACTGCAAACCTGGTTGACTGCACAGTGAAAACTACTGCAGTGAAATGGATAAAGGCCTCAGACATAAGCCTGAGGAGTGCACTAATGTTTGTCTGTGGTTTCAATTAATGTTGAAAGCCCATATTTCATGGTTACACACAAATAAGCTTCCATACTATGCGAGATTGAATATCGTTTTCAGAATAAAAAGATTTTTAAAGTTTATTACGGTTAATAGGCATACAGATAAATCAATTCTTTCAGACGCTAAAGGGAAGAAAAAGGAAGTTTCTCACCCTCACTACCAGATTGTTAAAATTATACATATTCGAATTTGATATTCCTCTTTCAGAGAAAAACATGAAAATGAAGACTATATATATTAGTAAAGGTCTCATTTAAGAAATTGAAATCATATCATGGACCACAATGCAATAAACTAAAATTTATTAACAGAAACACTAAGCATTGAATGACTTACTCCTGAGCAACCAATGCATCAAAGAGGAAATTAAGATGGAGAAAAGTGATCAAAACAAAAGAAAAAGGGATGCAACATACACACCCATGGAATACAGCAAAGTAATACTAAGCAGAAAGTTTATAGCAACCGATACCTACATTGAAAGACAGAAACATTTCAAAAAACATATTGTTATACCTCAAGAAAGTGTAAAAGTAAGAATAAACCAAATCTAGAGCTGGCAGTAGGAAAGCAACAACAAAGATCATGGCAAAACTAAATTCTTAAAATGATGTGAAAGATCAATAAAATCAAGAGCTATTTTCTTGAAAAGATTAAATTGCTGTTTAAACTTTTAGCTAAACTACGAAAAAGGGAAGAAGACTCAAATATAATCAGATACAAAAATGAGACATTACAGTTGATACCACAGAAATATAAATAATCAGATTATTATGAAAAACTATTCCAACAAATTTGATAACCTACAAGAAATACCTAATTTTCTGGACACATATACCTTAGTTATATTTAGTTGTGATGAAATAGATACTGAAAAGACCAATAATGAATAACTAGTGAATCAGTTTCCGATCAAAGAAAAGCCCAAACCTAGATGTCTTCACTGCAGAATTCTATCAAATATTTAAAAGAGAAAAAGATATTCTTCCTAACTAATTCTAGGATGCCAGTATTAGCCTGATACCAAAAACAGATAAGCATGAAACAATAAGAGAGAAAGCTATGGGCCAATATACTTGATGAACATAGACTGACAAAACCTCAACAAAATGCTAGTAAAAAGAATTCAGTAACACATTATAAAGGTTACTGAACATGATAAATTGGAATTCAGCTTAGGGATGTAAGGATGATTGAATATATGCAAATCAAAAAACAGAATTCAACACATTCACAGAATGAGGGGCAAAATTCAAATAATCGTCTCAATAGATGTAGAACAGGTATCAGGAAAAATTCACTATCCTTTCGTGACATAAAATGCTGAATGATCTAGGTAGTGGGGTGACAATCTACAAAATAATGAAGGCCATTTCTAACAAGCCAGCATCTCAGTGTGTACTCTGTGGGGAAGGGGAATATTTGACTCTATAGTTTCCAACAAGACAAAGGTGGCCGGTCACCACTTTTATTCAGCATAATACTGGAAGCCCTAGCCAGAGAAGTCACATGATACAGAAATAAGGAGAACCTGAATTGGAAGAGGAAAAACGGTAAGTCTACACAATCTTCCACATAGAAAACTCAAAAAACACCAGCCAAAAAATGTTTTAGAATTAATGAACAAATTCAGAAGAGTGTGGGACATAAAATCAATATACAGATAAGTACCATTACTATACAGCAATAGTTAAATTATCTGAAAAATATCAAGAAAATAATCTCGTATTAAATGGCTGTAAAATAATATAAAATGTGTAGGAATACATTTAAATAACAGATGAAAGACTTTTACTGTGTAACTATAAAACATTCATGGAAGAAACTGAAGAGAATATAAAGAAATGGAAAAGATATTCTATATTTATGGATTGGAAATTAATATGGTTAAAATACCCATAGTACCTAAAGTGGTCTACCAGTTCAAGGCAATGCCTATCAATGAATTTATTTACAGAACTAGCAAAAAAAAAATGTAAAATTGATATGGAATGACAAATCGCTGAATGGTCAAAATAATGTTGCGCCAAATAAATCGGTAGATATTATACTACCTTCAGAATATACTTCAAAGATACAATGATCAATATAGCATACTATCAGCATAAAATGAATATATAGGTAAAAAGAACAGAATAGAGATCTTAGAAATAAACCAATACATCTGCAGAAAAGAGATTTTTGACATATATCCTAGAAATAGTTAATAGAAGAGAGTCTCTTCAATAAAATCACTGGCAAAATTGGAAATACATATGCAGAATACAACTAGACCACTATCTCATATCAGTAAAATCATTAGCGCCTTAAGAACTGAAATGTAAGGCTTGAACTAGGAAACCCTTGGAAGAAAATGTAGTGAAAAATCTCAAGGGACACTGACATAAGAAACACTTTTTTGAAAGAGATCTTAATAGGACAAGCAAGAAAAGCAAAAAATAAACAAGGAGTATTACATAAACCTAAACAGCTTTTGCACATGAAAGGAAACAATGACCTATAGAACTAGAGAAAAATGTTTACAAACTCTACCACTTGTGAGAGACAACTCCAGTGACTCCCTTTGAATCCAAAACAATTTCTGTGACTTTGATTATTGGGAGACTCATTTCCTTATACTGATATGTAAGAAGCTGGCTAGGGTATTTCCTTCTCTCTTCAATTGGCTCTAAGCATTGCAGATAGGCTAGCCCAGATACTAACATGCAGTCTCTGTAGCCACAGACAGTCCTGTTTCCTTCCAGTGTTCTCCATACAATACAGATAAGTACAGGATATGAGCACTCAAGATGTTAGAGCAAATTGCTCCAGGAATGTCAACTGGGTAAGAGCCTCAAGACAAAGAGGCCATGATTCCCCAGGGCACAAGAGTTTGCATATCAGAACCAAAGTGACAGCCCCCAAAACAATCCCATTGCTACCTAAATTGTATTATGCAAACTGACCCTTCTACATATGTTTATCTCTGCAATTTACAGAGATGTCAATCTTGCACCTGGCCAGCCAGCTCAAGTTACTCAGTAATTCCCGCCATCCTCAGTGTCACTCATCCCTGAGCCAACCCCCT
The DNA here is from genome assembly GCA_004027295.1 of Dolichotis patagonum. Classification (NCBI taxonomy): domain Eukaryota; kingdom Metazoa; phylum Chordata; class Mammalia; order Rodentia; family Caviidae; genus Dolichotis; species Dolichotis patagonum. Next base: position 29,435 of record PVJX010018670.1, read on the forward strand.
TCTTCGCAAGATAATACATTCTGGGAGAGGCCTAGGATCAAGGCCTTTGTCCACATGGCCTCACAGGGATTGGACTTAGGACCCCTTGGCTGCCCTTAACTTGGGATATGTCTTTGTGTTTTTACTCTTGCCGTGGGTTGCATGGGAGGTGGTAGATTGGAATTAACTTGCTGGGATTCCAATGACGTCTCAATGGGATTACAAATAAAACTTTTTGGATTGTGAGGAAGACTAGAGAGAAGATTACAATACTTGGATGACTGAACTCGATATTGGGGTTTACAATACCGCTGATGGATTCATATGCAGAAACATAAGGAACTCAAGAAACTCAATAGGTAAACAAAACAAAAAACAAATAATGTGATTAAAAATTGGCAGTAGACATAAATAGATATTTTTCCAAAGAAGGCACATAATTAGTAACAGACATATGAAAGGTGGTCAACATTACTAATCACCGAGGAAGTGCAAAGGAAAAGCACAGCGAGATATCATCTTACTCCAGCAGTAACAGCTGTTATTAAAAAGACTAAAGGTAACACGAAATGATGAGAATTCAGCTTACTGCAAAAGGAACACTTATACACTGCTGATAGCAGTATACATTAACATAGCCACTATGGAAAATATTATGCAGTTGCCTCAAGAACTTAAAAATAATACTATAATATTATCCATCAAAGTCACTCTTAATTATTCATCCAAAGGAGATGAAATCAGTATGTCTTAAACTCCCATGTTGTTTGAGGCACTGTTGACAATACTCAGAAAGTGGAAACCATGTAAGTGTCCACTGATTGATGAATGGATTAAACAATTATGGTCCATATACATAATGAAATACTACTCAGCTATAAAAAGGAGTAAAATACTGAAATTTGCAAAAACATGGATGAAACTATAGATCATCGTTAAGTGAAATGAAGCAGACACAGAAATACAAGTCCTGCATAATCTCACTGCTATGTAGAATACAAAAAATTGATCTCCCAGAAATTAAGACTGGATCTGTGTTTACTAGTGGCTGACTACAAAGCAGGGGGCAAAAAGGAAAGGTTGACCAGTGGGTACAAACGTATAAGTTCTGCTGCTTTTGTACAAGAGGCTGACTGTATATAACAGTAATACATTATACAATTCAAAAACCTAGAAATTATTTTGTGTATTTTCACCATAAAAAAAAATTGTAAATCCTGGGCCAGAGCTACAGCTCAGTGGCACAAGCACCTGCCTGGTAAGCACAAGGTCCTCTGTTTGATTCCCAGGCCCAAAACAAAAAAAATGTACATCTTGGAGGAGAGAGAGATGTCTAACCAGCATCAAACAATGCACAATCTGCCAAGTCCTGAAAGAACACAGTGTCCCTTAAATGTGTTCAGTTCCCATGTTTACATCTATCAGTTTAAAATGAATTTAAATTTTAAAAATGAATACTTTGTGAACAAATTACTTCTTGAATTTATATTTTAATGTCTCCTGATTTGTGATAAAATGATGAGTAGAACTTCTGAAGTCACTCAGATTATTTTTCAGCCCAGAGTGATATTTTTCTTCTCCTTTTAGACTAGTTGTTAGATATCGTGTAATTGTTTCCCATTTACTCTTCATATCATTCCAGACTTACCATTTGTGTCCTCTTTGCAAAGCTGTATGTGTATTATTCTTTCTACTTTAAAAGTGATGAGGAAATTTTTGTGTTTCACGATGTTTCCCTACATTTGTAGGAAGGCATGTGTTTGGAAGTTTTCTATTATTGGAAGAAGCAGCTAACATTCATTTTGTTTTTACTGTGTGTGCAGCACTCTCCTTAAATTATTTCTTTGAATTCCACAGCCATACAACTGGAAACCCATCATATTTGTATCAGATCAGAAAGGAAAGCAGACACTGGTCACACTGCTGGCTCGAGGTGGGTCATGTGGAGACAAAACTGGATTCGAATGCGGACAACTTGTACAGGGTCTATACTTCCATCTAAGTTCCTTGCTCAACATTCTGCACTTAATTAACAAGAACAGTGACTTTGAAGATAATGGTAAGAGAAACATCAATAAATATTTGAATGCATTAATCTATATGATTTTTGATAAGCAGTAAATATTCACATAGTAAAATGCACTGCAAAGTAAGAACAGGTAGAGTTGTGCAGATGCGTCATAGACAAATTTAGAAAAAGAAATATATCAATGTGTACAATTAGCTAAATACTAGGACAGGTTCAAAGTCAGTAAGTTAACCAGAAACAATTTCACTAAAGAAGTAGATTTCTGAACTGCAGTACAGGGAACAACACTTAAAGAAATTTAGAAACAGAAACCAACTGAGACCTCGGAAATTGGATTACATTACTAGTGACTGATGAGTACGATTTCCTGCCAACATTAAGACTTCTTCAAAGCAACGCCACATTAACCATATACCTTCAAAACATACCTTTGTATATCAAATATTATTAAATGAAAGTATTTGGTTCAAAGGAAGTTGAGGTGAAACAAATGGCTTAAATTGCCAAGCACGGTCAGGAATGCTCAAATCATGGGCCGCTACTCCTGGTCACTGACTTCAAGCGAGCCACCAAGTCACCTTCAGAAGTTCCCACTGACTGTGACCAACTATTAGTAAAATCTGAGCATCATAGATATAGAAAAATGACCTAAAATAACTATACCAAACCTAGGAAGTGAATTAAATAAACAGAAAGATCATTTTAAAAATAAAATAAAATAAAATAAAATAAAATAAAATAAAATAAAATATGATATAGAAAATAAAAAGACATGTACAAATTAGAATGCAAGAAGAAATTTAGAGCAGAATGTAATCCTAAAGAATCCTGACTCAGGTGAGGTACAAAGACTACTTAAGAAGTATAAAATTAAGAATGAGGAAGTCTCATCTTTAACTCCTTACAGCTCACCACACTGCACTCTAGTCTTCCGCTATCCACCTGCTCATCAGGAGATTTTCCAAGGGCAAAGAGCCTGCAGTGTCCATACGAGTAAAATACCTTGCTTTTTCTTGATGAAAACAGAAGGAAAGAAAGGGTGAAAGAGAGGAGGAGACAGGTAAAATCGTCATTATTTTTATGTTACTGCTACTATTATATTACATCAAATGCTTATTCTTTGCCTCATGACTGTGCTGACTTCTCCTTTTATTTAATTCTCACAAAGACCACATGTTTTAAATATCACTGCTCTATTTTAGAAAGTCACAAACTAAAGCTTAGAAACATTAGACTAATTCTCCTAAATGAACATCAGGAAAAAATTGGCATTAACAAGACTCACGTAAAACCTAACTCTTAAAATCACCACCCAAATCATGGAAAGCACTACAACTCATGGGCCATCTTCCCTCTGAATCTAAGAATGTGGTAAAGGAGGGAAACTAGAGTCTTCTTTTGGGAGGCACTTTGATGACTACAAAGTATGGCTCCCATCTAGTTTGTGTCTAAGCTAAGCTTCAAAGTACAATTTTAGTTCCCAAAGCAAGTTTAAATTTTTTTTCTTTATACAGCATACCCACTTTAAAGAATGCTTCAGGATTTAATACAATAGCAACCTAACAAGTTACATTAATGCTGAATATACATACATTCGATTACTAAAAGCCATATGGGCTGCTTAGATGATAAATCTATAGTCATTTACATCTGAAATTACAAAAACAAAACATACACTGGAGGGGGAAAGCTCAGTAAAGAAGACCTGACAGTTTGCCCAATCTTCTCTCTTACAAGTATCTATAGGATTTTATATATACTTGATGTAAATATATACACACACACATCACATACTATTTGGAAGCTACAGTACCTTGCTGCCCCTGAAGAAAGGACAGATGAAACAGGTGAGACAGTGTTAGCTACGACAGAGGTAAGGGCGGACCTGCACGTGCGTTGCTTGCTCATGCGTGGTCTTCAAAAAGAACAGCAGGCACCTGAGAGGTTCCCTAAGACAAGATTAGAGCCGGAGCTTCATTCTTCTTTCCAAAATCAGGTTTTAAACTACAAAAAAATGTCAGCCTAAAACTCATTAGGCAAGCCATTAAAATTGTGCAATCCAACTCCACATCTCAGGAGAAGTACAGTGATCTTTCTAAGTGTGCAGCTTGAAAAATCATGAAGGGTACCTGCAAGTACATTTAATATGAATGAATCTTAATAACTTAATATTGGGCTGTTCTTCTCCCTAATCTAATTACTCTCAGGAATAAAGGGTATAACAGATGCAGGTGAAAGAGTGACAAATGCAATTTCTATGGCTAAACTAGTGCCCCTGAAATTGGTTCGTCAGCCAGTTCAATTTCATGTATCTCAAGTAGGTTCCTGACAGATGAGTCTTTAAGACATTGAAAGATAAATAAAATGTGTGTATGCTTACACTTTCCTTGTGCTCTAAAATGTCTACTACATGCTCTAAATAATTAAAACTAAAAAGCCAAATGCACTCAAATTTTCCGGATACTTAGGAGGATTTGATATTTTTTACTTTGCATGCATAGTTAAAACATTTCCCAACATACAAAAAATAATGGATGTTCTAAATATTTTAAAAATTTCTATGTATGAACTTAGAATCATTTGTAAAAATATGTAAATAAGCTGTAATTAGCAGGCATATCTATGTTGTGTGTTGCATTATTTCTGATTTTCTTTGCTCTCATAATAAGAATCTTTGTAAAGTATAAGGGTAGATGCTACAGGAGTTTCAAAATGATTAACATGGAGTCTTTATTTGCACAAAGCATGAAAAATACAATTGAAAATTCCTGACCTATATCCAAACAGAAAGAGAACAGTGGTATATAAAATTTCTCCAAGATAATCAAGATTTCTCTTTCCAAATATTAGTCTACAGTTCTTTTTTTCTGCAGGAGAGACATTCTTTTGAAATGCTCTGTCCTTGTGTCCTACAGGTAGCATGGATTTTGGGTTTTCTCTTTAAACTTTTACTTCAAATAATTTAGAACCTAGCTTTTTCCCAATTTTTTTTATTTTGCCAATAAGGACTATATTTATAATAATATATTGTTCTTTGTTTGAGGTAGAAATCTCGTATATTACAAATCTCAGTCTGGGATACAAAGTTGCCCAGAGTTTATGTCACAGTGTACCTTTAAAGTAATCAGTCTCAATAATAATTGTTACAAATGTCCATAGCAGGATTATAGTGATTAGTTCATGGGTATACACATAAGTAAAATTATCGTATTTTAAAATTTTGATATAGATCATTTACAGAATATCAATTTTGCTCCAGTTCAGCTTTTAAAAGAGTCACTAATGTTTTTCTGGGAATACGCTTCTTAGATTTAATTTTATTCTAGGTATACCTAGAAACTTCCTAGATAAGTATCCCTGATCTGCATCGTTTTTCTTTTTTGCACATTCCACTTTTAATAAAACTGCTTCTATTTTTACATCTTTTTATCTTCACAATCATTTATCAGGTGGTAACAGTATCTACTTTGTAATATCCTGTATAATATTGCAGATATTGCCTTGCCTACAGTAAGTACTTAGAAACGTTTTTCAAGTAAATACATGAATTCAACCAAAAAGTTCATTTGAGCAGTGAAGACACGCGGCATCAGAGAGCTCGGCAGAGCAGTGGCACTCTGCAGCCGGGCTGGACGGCTTTCCCTCCCAGAGGTCCAGCAGGAGCAGTGGGAGGGCAGCCTCTGAGCTGTTCTCCGTGGACTGACAGTAACAGTGCCAGGAGCACACTCATCTTCCCACTGAGTAAGGCAGGCAGGTCCCCTCTGAGGTGGGAGCGCTAGCTGGCAGGTGGCAGCTCCCTCTGGACCCCATCTCAGAGCTGGCTGGTTTCTGAATTGCCATCTGAGCTACAGTCCTAACACGAAGGGCTGCATGGTCTAATAAATGGAACATATGTCTACGAATTCTGGATCTTACACTGACTTTGCCTTTTAACTAAAGCAAATAACCAAAGTTTTCTTTGTATGCTTTTGCCTTTTCTCATTTTATAATTGAACATTTTTAAACGATGATCTGTCATAGCTCTTCTTGTGAGGAAAATCATTTTAAGAAGGCAGATAGAGGAGAGAAATAATTGCAAACATGGAGTCTTCAGAGAGCAAAGTACAGATATTAAGGACAATGGGCCAGGGGCGGATACAGCCTCGGGAGCGCCCTTGCACAGTCCCCAGGAGCCTGCATGGGACACAGAATCCTCGCTCCATCTGAACAAAACAGAAGAGTCCCTCAGGAAAGGCCTGCTGGGGTCCACGCCTGGGCTGGCACAGGGCACCGCCCTCGGCCTGGCGAGAAGCAAGCAGGCACCGGCTGCCCAGTGAGCTGGGAGTAGTGAAGAAACGCGCTCAGAACCCGTCAGCTGTCAGGAAACACCGCGGCCGTCCAGTCCAGGCAGCTGCTGCACACGTCCCTGCAGCCAGCTCTGGCAGCACTCAGAAACAGTTCTTCAGAGCAGCTGCCAGACAGCGGACTGCACAGACAGCACGCTCAGCACCTGCACAGCTGCCGGACAGCGGACTGCACAGACAGCACGCTCAGCACCTGCACCGCTGCCGGACAGCGGACTGCACAGACAGCACGCTCAGCACCTGCACCGCTGCCGGACAGCGGACTGCACAGACAGCACGCTCAGCACCTGCACAGCTGCCGGACAGCGGACTGCACAGACAGCA